>JANHZU010006562.1:47431-60128 GCA_032468055.1 Acrochordus granulatus | reverse complement strand
ATCTTTATGAAACTGTACAGTGAAAAGGCAGCCCCTTAAAAAAGCAGTGTTGCAATATTTTAGCAAATGCAGTGTGATAAATAAATGCTGGATTTTTCCCATGATTTAAATTTGTAAATGCTAAAACTAGTTGTGGAACAAATATATAATAGCTATTCTAGGACTACTGCCTGTCAATATCCAACTACAGATGGTCCCATGAATCATAATAGCTTGAATAAAGAAAATGTTAGGTACTAAACCAGAGTTGCTAGGAGAATTTTTGTGCACAAATACCACATATGATGCTAAATTTTGGGAAACAATCAGTATGCATTAGGGCTGAAAAAAAAATCTGTGTAGAAAGGAAACAGATTAAAAAGTCCAACAAAAGGACGCTAGTACTAATATGCTTGATATTATCAAGGACATAAGATTTATATAAAGCCAAATCAACTCTTGAAAGAATCTAAGGTAAAGCTCACCAAGAAAAAAATGGGCATGAGGACTGCATAGCAGAAATGAAAAGATAAATTAGTGTGTGTGTGTGTATTTGTATAGCATGAGCTAAGGTTCCTTAATTGTGGTTTTGTTAATTAAATTTCTATTTTTTTTCATTTCCCTGGCTATCTCTAAAAGTTTGCATGTCTAACTCCAATCAAATAATTTAAAATTATATAATGTTTGGAGTGATATAATTTTAATGGCTAAATATGAAGTTAGCAGATTACTTTGAAAAATGTGATATTGTATTTATTAGTTTAGCAAAGTTTAATAATTTGCAAGTGAAATATTCTGTGATATTAATATAAGAATTGCATTATGTGTAATATCTATATTAAAATAAATACTAGGTCATACTCTTAATTGTTTTGAAATCTAAAGGACAGCTTTGTAAATACTTTTTATGTTTAAGATATTTTAGAAAAATTTGACTGTAGCAGTTGATTTTCAGATGCTCTTGGTATGTTTTGTGATATTTAATTGGAATGAAGATTATTTATAGTAGTTAATCTCATGGCTGAAAAGAGCCATTAGCGTTATTGTCATGTACATCATTTGTTTAATATTTTATAGCCAATAGCTTTCTATTTTGTAAGAATAGTGTAAAACTGTGCTTTTAAAATATAGAAGTTTGCTTATTTTATGCCAAAAATATTTCTTAGGCTGTAAAACAGATCATTTACTGTGTTGAACAAATGGCAGTATTATGTGACAACACATTCAAAAAATCCCGATACTTATTTTGAGTAAGCATATTTAAAGCTTGTGTACGAAAAAAAGATAGAGAAAAGTGATGAATTAAAAGATTAAAATATTTCTTTCCCTCTCTTTTTAGAAATTATTATTTGTATGAACTTTATAACCTTGTTTGTCCTTTGTAACAATAGTTCTATTTGTCTCCTTATGCTATTCAGTATAAAAAGGGGTTGGCTAGCTGAGAGGGTCTGTTCCGTTCATCTGAATTTATAGAATGGATATATCATTCTTTTCTGCAGTGGAAATTGCTGCAGTTTCACCATTTTACGCTATAAATTAATGAAGAACCTGTAGCTATATGATAGCATTGCTTGGCTGGTGTGGAGAGAATACATGTCATGAACTTTTCTGAAATTAGCGCTGCAAAATGAGCAGAAGCTGCTACATGACTCAAAAATAAACATAATAAAGGCCCTGTACATAATCCTAATTTCATACATACTCATAAATGCTTCCTTGTGTGATTCTTCGGTCACCAGCAATTGCTTATCTATTTCTATGATAATTTTTTTCCTGAGATTTTAGTCAGAAAAGAAGCCAATACAGCCAGAGATCGAAAAACAGCCATCATAAATGTGAACTGGAGGAAAACCGAAGGCCAGGATAGAAACAGAGGACAGGACAGAGAATTCAAGGCAACAGGAAAATCAGGAACTAAAAGAGATGACTATTGACACTGGAAGTTTGAGACATTTTTGTCCATAACTGGCCTACTCTTGTTTTCACCTCTGCTACTTTATGTAAATTCAAGTAATTTCAGGAAGTTTAATTATTTCCCCTTCTCATACCCCTAAGTTAGGTCTTAGACTCCAGTGTCTACTCTTTCAATTTGTATAATGTTTTTATGAAAGCCACTTTTTTGTGAGATAATATGGAACTTAGTAAAATTGAGAAAATTTAGACAAGCCAACCTGACAGGAAACCATTAGAATTAAGATTCAGATTCTTTATTGGCCAAGCATGGTTAAGATATGCAAAGAATTAAGCTCTGGTACAACAGTTCTCAGTATACTTGCAAGACAACAGCGCATAAAATGGCAGCACATAAAATAATAAAATAACAAACAAAATTATGTATTCAACAGTAAAGTGTGCATCCAAAGTATGCAAAGTATGCAGCCAATAGAAAAGGAATATAGTAAAGTGTAGAATTAGACCCACAATCATTTGATAAGTATGTGTACACAGTAGACAGAACTTGGGTTTAAATTAACCCAAGTTCTTTGCCCTTTGTGTCCTGCCAAACAGCATGAGTAAAGTATTCAGCTGAACGATGGCATGGGGGAGAAAACTGTCCCTGTGTCTGGTTGCTTTGGTATGCAATACCCTATAGCGCCATCCAGAGGGAAGAGGTTTAAACAATTTATGTCCAGGGCGAGTGTATGTTGATGATTTTTTAAGATATCCAGGAGCATTGCAGTCATATTCCTGCTATTGCTATTCAAGTAATTGATTAGGATGACAGATCATTTATAACAGAAAATCTGAACAGAAATCAGTTTGAAATATATCCAAATGCTTGAGAAATAATTGGAAAAACTTTAAAGTTTTCATCTAACTGATCATTTCAGTCTTTCATCATCTGTTTAGTAATCTAAACCTCCTCCACAAATTCTGGACGATTTCAGAGGAAAGCAGATGGAGACTGCTACTTTATTACTAGGCTTAATGGACAGTGATTTTCCTTCTCTGAACAAATTAATGCAGGACAATATTGTTATTGTTTAAATACTTTGTGTTGGAAGTGATAGATTATTCTTTGAAATGATTACATCAGATATCATTTTAACCTTACAACTTTTTCAAATATTACTTTCTAGCATTTATGTTATACCACACTTGTTAATGTCTTGATTTTAATTTTAACATAATTACAAGTTCAGGACTAAAAGCCAAATCATATTAGTCTATACAGAAGGTATTGTTATTTGTTACTACAATTCTTATTTTCATGGAGCACCCAGTCTATGTTGAATAATGTCCTTTCCTGAAACTTTTTGCCACCATATTAACTGTCGTGACTTCATTTTAAAATCAGTTTTCTTAGTTGTTGCAGATAGCAGAAAAACAACATAAAATACTAACCACTCTACTATAAAAAGGTAGGTATTCTGCCTTTTAGAAGGTTTCTTGTCTGCATTTAAATTGTATATTGATTTTTAAAGACTCTATTGGCTTAGATTAATCTTCATTTCTGGTCTGTCTCACAACGGTCTACAAACTCCTTTCTTTTTGCCATGTCTCTCAAGATTGAGTTGGCATCTTAATGTGATGAGCAGAATGCAAAAATAGGCAGAAGAAGGAAGGAAGGAAGGAAGGAAGTTCTTTCAAGCAGCTGCACTGTTTCCTGGTGATCATACAGCAGCCTAGTGAAACTTACTTCATTGTAAAGTGCGTCACATTAATTCTATGGCCATCCTTCTTTTTGCTCCAAAACACAATTTGGATGCTGCACAGCATATTGATTTGGCATTGGGACTTCAGTTTGAAAATCTGGACTAACATGAAAAACAGGTTTTGTTGTTAAATCTACTTATTATGCTCTGTGGAATTCAAATAAACACTATTCTTGTATTGTTTTAATTGCTGGGAGTTCAAATAATATTCAATTAAACCTCAGCAGGAGCAGTTCTTTGGTAGAAGTATGGGATAAAGTGGATTATTGTAAATTCTAACGTGAGACATAAAATCTCCTCTTAAAAGTGAATGTGATGTAGAGTTATGGCATGTGTATTACGGTTCAGAGAGATAACCACTGGAACACATGAACTGAACAATTATTACCAGGTACTCTACATGTACTTGTTAAGCATATTCAATTACAGTCAATGCCACATTTGCTAACATTCAGATACAGTATGAATAAGCTTTTCCATGGTTTTAATTGTCAGGAACCAGAAGTTTTATCGTACTCACATGTAAAAAACCAATCCCAAAAATATTGTTTGATATCAATTACTTTTTAAAATATATTTTAGTAAAATGATTGAAATAGGTTGCTTGTATTAAATTGTATATGGAGCAAGATTTGATGCTTTCTAAAACATGGAAAATGAGCTACTGTCAGAAATTAGCTTCTTAAAAGTAAGGAAAAGCTGAACATTTGAAGAGGATAGCAAATTTGGGTTGCTAGGATGTGTTCTTACTGATACTAATATTAATTAGAGTTGTACAGCCACTGATTTTACAAAAGCGATTCTGGGCGGAGTATAACGAATATAAAAACAACAGATACAAATAAAAATCCACATTTAAAAACAGTATTATAAAACCAAAGATAAAATCCTAGGTAGAGAGAGGATAAGATTGGCCATCTCAACAATGGAGCCATCTAAGCAAATCTCCAATTTACCGGGAACCAACCAGGTTTTGAATGGAATGTCAAAAAGGATGGAGTTAATTTAATCTTGGGGGTATAATGGTCCATAAGTTGGGGATCATTGCAGAGAAGACACATCTCCTGGGACCCACCTAGCTGCTAGTATCTGCTGCATATCTTCTCTGACAGATCTAATGGGGTGGGCCGATGTAACTGGAGAGAGGGGGATTTGTCAGATAGCCTGGTCCCAGGCCATGGATGGCTTAAAGCTTAAAACAAGCTCCTTGAATTAGACACAAAAGCAAACTGGCAATCAACGAAGCTTGTGGAGCAGAGGTGTAACATATTACATCTTACTGTTAAACATTCAGTGAACATAAAACCCTATCCTATGTTTAATGAACATTATGTCCTACCTCAAAAAGAGTATATATGTTGTCATTGCAAGATGAAGTCAAATAACACTTCAGTGTTGAGAGGTGTGGCTAGGTTTTTTTTAACTGAGAAGCAGGACCTAATGATGCTGGAATGAGCTAAAGGTAGAATATAGTTCAAACTGAACTTGACTTTGAAGGACTTTACAGATTTGGAAATAAGTCGCCATTGTTTCTTTTGGGATAGTTTATTCAACTTTTCAGCCTAACAGAGAGATTTATGGATAATTTCCTATCCAAATATCTAATCTTGCTTAGTTTTTCAAGATTACCCAGGATCAGTTAAGAATTGCCAGTTAACAGGCTAAAGAGAAAGCTTCATTAGAGGAGGTAAAGGTAAATAAGGGTAGGAAAACAGAAATGAAAATAAATGAAAAGGGCACTTGAAGAAAATTCACATTACTCATTCAGGAGGTTCCGAAGTTAGGAATGTTTGTGGATTTAACAGAATGACAAGGTAGATTAATAAGTGGTACACTGTTTTGGAAAACCATTTTTTTGTGACAGATTTATTGGGTTACCACAAACTTTTGTCAACAGCATTTCAGTTTAATAATTATACCTTGTCTTCTTTGAATTCTAAGTGGTAGTTGTTGAATGCTGATTAAAAATGAGATTGTCATTGTATAAACACAAGGTAATGCTTTGGGTTATTCATGAAATACATTGTTCTTAAAATTTCAATATAAAATGACAGATCAGCCCATTAAAAAGTATTCTGGGGAAGTATCTTGAATGTGGTCCAATGGAACAACATTTGCAACACCATGAAACATTTCAAGTGTTCTGATATAAGAACAAGGAGAATTCTAAGCAAACCCTTTATGCCTCATTTTCTCTCCCAGGGTCACAAAAATAATTCATACTATCTATCAGTTAACATATAGAAAGGTGATGATTGTTTTGAAAATATTTAAAAAATATTTTCAAATGTTATAAGTGCCCGTAGGAAACAGTGGAAATGAGTTAAAAACATGATTTTTCAATATAACGCTGAGCCCAGCAATGGACCAGAAACAGTTAAGAAATAGGAATTTCAGCATTTCAGTGCAGCCTATCCAAGTTACAGTGGCACTGAAAAGTAACTTTATGACTGGTCCTTGTACTTATGGTCATTGCAAAATCTCCACAGACATATTATTGAAGTTTGGGTGCTTCACATTTATAACTGTCACAACATCCTGTGGTCATATCATCACCAGTTGTACATTACACAGCCAGCTTTCAACAAGCAAAGTCAATGGAAAAGCTGACAATAAAATTTCAAGTTGCAGTCACGTGATGTCTTGCTTATGACGATGGGTGGATTCACTTAATTTGACATCTTGGTCACATAATGTTCCTCTTAATAACTGTGTCGCTTAGCAATGGAATTGCCATCATTATTGTGGTTGTTAAGTGAGAACTACCAGTATAATCTTGAGAAAGGTTTCTTCCCCATTAATTTAATTTACAGTATCAAACTGAATCTACTCCAAAATGACTATCTATTAACACCTTTCCAATTTTTTTCCCTTGTACTCTTAGGCAGTCTTTAAAAGTTCTCTATTCTGTTCCCCATTATAATATCCATCATTATCTATTAGATATTTAGATATTATTAAATGCTTACTTTAGATATTATATGCCCACTAAAGTACTTGTACACTGTAGTATTGACAAAATATTATGGACAATTAGACAAATGTTACCTAGCTATTTTTAAAGTTTCCTGGTGTAACTAATTGCTTATTTGTCAAATCTTGTTTTTACTATAGTCCGAAAACAATTTACATCATTTATAAAACATGGCAGTTTGATAAATAGTTGTGGACTAACATTAAACATGATGAAATAAATGGACACATGTTTAGAATTTTAAATTGGAGTGACAAAACAGCTTCTTTATAAACGTTTTCAGCAACATTATAAATCTGAATCATCTTCTGTCCAATTGCATTTTAAAGACAATGGACATTCCTTTGATGACTACAAATTCCAAATTCTTGACAAAGAAATGAACTGGTTTTCTAGAGGAATCAAAGAATGTTAAAAATGTTAAATCCTTCCATTAATAAGGAAGGAAGAACCAGATTTTAATTGCTTCCTGTTTATAATTCGGTTTTAAATTGTTTGCAAAAAAACACCAGCCTTTCAGCAGACTCTGTAGTGATTGTGCTGACTCCCTAAAGCAATCTTTCTCTAAATCTTTATTGCTCACCTAATACTCTATTTAGCTTGTTAAGTGAGAACCTGTCTCTGTATCCTGTTTCCTGCCCCTTTTGAGAAACATATTTCTTACTATCCTTTTTCTTTTTTCATATGGGATTGAAAAAGCCTCCTAGGTAGGAGTCAAAATGTTTTCTGGTTACATCTAATAATAAAAGTCCAGTTGCCTTTTTAAGAGAGGTGCAGTGGCACAAGTGGTTAAGACTCGGCTTGCTGGCTGAAAGCTCAGTGGCATGAGTTCAAGACCTGGCATTGCCGTGCAGCAGGGTGAGCTCCTGCTGTTCTGCCTCAGCTCCTGCCAACCTAGCAGTTCGAAAGCGTGCAAATGTGAGTAGATAAATAAAAAATCTTTTTGAGAAGGTCTGCATTTTTTGCAGTTTTGCTACAGATCATGACGTGGACTAATGAGAATATAGACAAAAAGATATGAGAATGATAAAAGAGGTATATCAACTAAATTTTATAGCATAGCAGTAGAGGAGAGAACAAGTATATCTGAATAATTACATCTGTTATATTTACATTCATATGATGTGCTTGTGAACATGCTTTGCATATTGAAAGCTCCAAGTTCAGTTACTGATATTACTAATTTTTAAAGAACCAGGTAGCAGATAATATTAACTATGTGTGTTTGGAGAAGAAGAAGCAACTCTCTTGCCTTCCCATCAAGCATTTCATTTATTATACCAAACTCAATAAAAGTAGTTTTAAAGTGAAATTCATTGCCTGGTCTAGTCTACCTAGTGGAATTGACAACGGTGATGAGCTTTATATTAAATTGCCTTGGTTTAATTTTCTAACATCCTGATGTTTTACCAGCAGCTGTGATAAAACCTTAATCCTTAGTTGTTCTAGCTGCTGTTTGACCTTTCATTTGAATTAATCTCCCTTGGATTGTTTCATGGGAGTCAGAGATAGATGATTTCTGATTGGTTCTTCATCCAGATAATTTCCAAATGATTAAATGTGAGGAAATTTAAAATAAAACTGATTCCTGAATAAATATGACAGTCTTTGAGACAGATGCTTGCTAGGTGTTTCTCTAGAAGGGACTGCTGTGAATTCCTCCTTTTTTTGGAGGGGGATGTACAAGTTCCTGCAATTTTCTTGGCAAAATTTTGGAAGTGGTGTGCCATTGCCAGCTTCCTAAAACTGAGAGAGTGACTGGCCCAAGGTCACACGGCTGGCTTTGTGCCTAAGGTGGGATTAGAATTCAGAATCTTCCAGTTTCTAATCTAGTGCCTTAACCACTACATCAATAGGCTTTCCTAAGTTCTCTCCTAGCTTGTGGTTAAATAAAGATTGTTTGATATTGGTATCAAGTAAAGCTGGGATCCACATTCCGTTGACTTTTGGAATTTCTTCCTTGTTAAAGACTGCATAGAGAATCTCAATGACTTCTCTGTGCATTTGTATATAATAAGATGCTGGCCACAGCTGCAGGTGAAGCAGCAGAGTATCAGCAGAATTGTTCATGGCCGTTTAACTCCCCCTCCCAACTCCATTTAATTCAAGTTGGCCATGAAAACCTACAACATTATAAAAGTATTGATTACCCAAAACAAAGGGTGGGTATTCAGATAGCAACTGCAACATTACAACAGCCCACTGACAAGTAAATTCACTGATTGGAGGATTTTTTAAGGCTTATGTTACAGATATATCATCACTGAAGGAAGAAGCCTTCTCTTTTATTTCCCTTCTTTTGTATAGGTAGTCCTTGAGTTATACAACCTTAATGGAGCCTACCCATCATGGTCAAAACTTGTGACAGTTGTACAATGGGTTTGTCTTGTAAATGACCCAATTTTATGAGCTTTTTTGCAGTGGATGTTAAGCGAACACTGTGGTGATAAATCAACTGCTGTGATCATTAAATGAATCCATGGTTCACGATGGGTTAATTTTGCTGAAAACTAGAAGTAAATGCTTGTTTGCATCATAAAACATCACATGTTCATGGGATGCTGCAAATGGTAAATATAGGCCAGGCACCAAGTGCCCAAAGTACAGTCATGTGCCCATGTGGGAATGACAACTGAAACTTCTAATCCACATCATAATACCCCCAGGTAGGTCCACTGAAACTTTGAACAGTTGTTAAGTGACTGGTTGTGAGTGGAGGACTATCTGTATCTTTTTCCCTCATTTTTACAATTCTGGAGGAAGGAAATATGGAAAGCCTGAGCCCATTCTGAATATTTGCCAGAAATTGTTTTAGATTTAAAGCACTTTAGAAACCCTGTTCCACTTCATTTCTTTTAAAGTTTTCTTTGTTTTATGAGGTGGGGAGCAAGATCATGAAGTGAAATAGTAAATACTATTAATCTAGGTATTTTCTTACTGTTTAATTTATCAGTTATTTTGTGTTTTTTATGAATATGGAGGTATCAGCAGTCAGGATTTCTTTCCTCTGTGAGGGAGATGGGCGGTTCCTAAATGTGATTGAGAGAGAGGGAGAGAGAGATTCTGCTTTTTTATACTGTTTATGTTTTTATTTTTATATATTTGTCTTTAAATTTGAAGTTTTGTAATTTAAATAAATCATTTCCTGGAGTAAGATAAACCTCAGGTGATTCTTAATTTTAAATAGGGTCCAGGAACATGTCTGTTTTTTATTTATAAAATCATATATTCTCAGTTTATGGAGTTTTATTCAAGTCTTTATATCTGTAAAAGTAGAATTACTCCCTATTGAGCAGTTATGTATTTTTTTTCTATGGAATAAATTATCAAAGGATTTTGGAAACCCATTCAAAGGATTTTTATTTCCCTTCTTTTGTATCGGTAGACCTTGAGTTACAACCTTAATGGAGCCTACCCATTTTGATAACTTTCAGAGAAAATATTTGATACCTTTTAAACAATATCCTGTTGAAATATAAAAAAGAAATATAAGGAAGATCTGATTCCTCTTCGCTAGAAATCTATAATTAATCTTTTGATAAATAAGCTCTACTTTTATCATTTTATAAGGCTGATAATGCTTACTTTTGAAATAGGAAAGAATCCTAAAAATTGTGCAAGCTATTATCCAACATTCTTATTAAATGGAGATACAAAGTTTTTGACAGCTAGTTTTTAAATGGTATTATCTACAGAAATTCATCTAAATTAATCTGAATTTTTGAAAAATCATTATGCCTTTAATAATATTAGACTACTGGTAGTTATTTCAACATTTTATTCTGACAATGAATCAGCCCTATTGCCTTTGTTAGATATGAAAAATCTGATGTGAAATTTAGTTTAATTCAACAAAAATATGTTTTGATCTCCATCAATATTTAAAATGGGTTTCAGTTCATCTGTTGGAGATGTAATACATTCAAACATAACTTACTGCATGCGCTTTCTGGTTAGGCATCAATACTATGATAAACCAGATTCTTGGGAGCAAAGTTATGGGTTTAAGATGGTAATTTTTTGTCAAACATGGATTGTGTTAAATTTGAACTGCAGCCAAAAAAGAAAGAAAATGTACTCTTAGAAGGATGTGGGCAAAGAATGCAAGTTGCTGGGGGGCCCTCCTTCAACAAGAGAGAGATATGGAACACTGGGTGTTCTTTCATAGATAGAGGCAACTGGAAATGGTATGCTACTAGATTGATTTGTTGAATTCCCTTGAATGGACCCATAGAATGTGAATCTAATTTTTTGCATAGCCTGGTAGAGTCCAGGAACTTAGTAGAGAGCCAGACCAAGAGGTCCCTCTTGCCAATTGGTGTCTGCAGTCTGTTGCTCACTTGTTCCAACTGCTGCCTTAGCAGGGTTTGTGTGGCTATTTGCTCTTGCAAAAAATCTACTGTCATCTTTGGGTTGTCTGGTATCTTGGGTGAACTCCATACAAGACATGAAAGGAGGTCATATTAATCAACTTTTGTAGTGCATTGTATGAAAACTCTGCTAGTGGGAGAAGGGAAGGCCAATTGTCTTGGGCATAGGTGCAGTAGTATCTTAAGTAGTGTTGTGACAACTGATTGGTCTTTTCAGCTTCACTATTGGTGGCAGGGTGGTGGGCAGAAGAGAAACTGACTTGCACATTTAGAAATTTAAACAGAGCTTCCCAAAATCTGGAAGTGAGTTGTATCCCATGGTCTGAAATCAATTTTGACATCATACCTCCAAAGTGAAAAACTTTTCACTCCAAAGTGATAAACAACTGAGCAGTCTCTTTGGCAGTTGGTTAACCCTTGCAAGGAATAAAGTGAACAATCTTACAAATCCACTACTACCAGTATTTATGGATGGCCCTGAAATGGGGGCAAGTTTGTGATAAAGTCTAGAGATACAATATGCCAAGGGGAGGAGGAGTAGGCAGGGGTTTTAAGAGGCCTGCAGGTTTCTGTTGAAGAGACTTGACCTGTCTGCAGGAATGGCAAGAGGCAACATAGTCCTTAATGTCTGCAGAACCAAAAGTCTTGTAAGATTTTATGCAGTTTCTTAAAGACTCTGAAATTTTCCTGAAATTCTCTAGTCATAAAAATAGTTTTGATTCTGGATCTTGGTGCAGATGCATGAATTCTGGCTCTCTGGACAGTGCATCTGGCATGAAACAACAGAAATCCAATTTGAATGCTATGTACACATTTTGTTTTTCTACTTTGTTCTCCCTTATCTGTACCTTTAAGAAAAGATGACTTGCTATCAGGAAGAAAACATGAGTTTTGATTTGTATAAGAGATTCCTACAGAATACAGTTAGTCCTTGAGTTATAACCTTTTGGACTGATGGCGGTGCTACACAAATGATACTTATGTTTGGTCCCCTAAGTTCCAGCTATTGCAAAATCCCTGTGGTCATGTGATCAATATTTGGGTGCTTGGTAGCCTGCCTGCACTTACAACCTTAGGGAACTTCAGATCTCTCCACCACCTATCTCCTTCACATCTGTGTTCCTTCTACACTCAACTTGATGTTTGCCATCTTTTTGCTCCTCCTGTTGACCAAACATGACCAATCTGATCTATCATGAGACACTGCTAGCGACACAAGACCTCCTTCCCATGGTTGAGCATAGCAGTTGCCTCACAAGCGCTCAGGAAGAATGCCTTGTGTGTGGCCGGAAGCTGCCTTGCAAAGGGCCAGGTGGGGCATGCCTCATCAGCAGTGGGAGGAAGAAAATGGTGAAGTTCACCTGGGCCAGTGGAGCACAGGACAGCCAAGGGCTCAAAATACAGGGTGGCTGTGGCTTTGTGTTGTGCTACTGGCTTGCTTGGTCTTACTGGGATGGCTGGGGCTTTGTGATTCAAGGCTAGGCAGGGATAGCTGCAGGTTCTTTGGGAGGCTGTAGCTTTGTGTTGTGGGAGTGGCTGTGACTTTGTGCCATCTCATCCTTTGCTGTCCCTTTTTCCTTCAATCTTTCCCAGCATCATGGTATTTTCCAATGAGTCCTCTCTTTGCATTAGGTGGCCAAAGTATTTGAGCTTCAGCCTTAGAATCGCTCCTTCCAATGAACAATCAGGGTTGATTTTCTTTAGGATTAACTGGTTTG
>JANHZU010006562.1:18280-29025 GCA_032468055.1 Acrochordus granulatus | reverse complement strand
TTGTTTCAGATGTTAGGGACAATCATTTCTACATCAAATTCCATTGAAAATGATTTTTTGGTGAATATTTTTGGGAGTGTGGAACGGATTGTCTGACTTTCCATTGTTTCCTATGGGAAACCTCTTTTTGCTTTAAGAGCATTTCACACTAAGAGCGTTCTTCCAGAACGAATGAGTCTCGTCTTGTGAGGCTCCACTGTATTATGAATCAAACTATCATTATATATCAAATTTTATGGACTGATTACAATATGCATAGCTGGCACTTTTAATCTGATAGTAAACATCTAATAACTTTCTAGCTGTGTCATTTATTGAAAGATAAGGTTGGGACTCAACTGTTTTGGAGAATTAAAAAAAGGGCTTTTACCCAGTAAAGTATGAACTGTAATGACATTATGAGATAATCATAGAAAATAAATGTGAAAATGACAATAGAACTGAAAATAAAAATTAAAAGGCCTAATTTTATTGAGATCCACTGTTCTGTAGGTGTTATACTCCTCATCAGGAATTTTCCACCACAAATCCTGCTGTACTGCCTCTTTTTGTCAGGATGAGCAAAACACAGAAGGAGTATAGACTACAGTATATATTTCCAGTAGAGTCACCCAAGGCCTGAAGGGCATCTCAAATGCTCAGTTATAGTAAGCAAGTACCTTGGACAGCAGTGATGTAGGAAGATGCTGATAATCATTTTAGTGACAACAGCAGAAACATTTCATCTGTGCAAGATAAGACAAGGATAACTACACCTGCATTTTACCAAGAAAAACACTTGGATAAACATTATTAAATGACTGACAATATAGGGTTGGATGATGAACCCCTCAGATCATATGACATTCAACATTCTACTAGGGAAGCTTGAAGATCTTTCAGTATTAATGGTATTTATGATGCAGCTAGACTAAAGATGTTGGTTGCTATTGTTGGCATTCAAGAAGTGAAAATCTGAATATGCAGACAGAATTACAGTGGGAACATGGAAGGTGATCAGCATGAACATGGGAAAGCTCAACACAATGAAACATGAAATAAATCAATTACACATCCACCTCTTGAGCAAATAGGAATGGACTGGAATTTAATACTTTCAGTTAGGAGATTATAATGTTTTTCTACTCAGGACCCAAAAAATAAATATAGAATATTTGCTGCCAGAGCAAAGAAGGGTATACCAAAAACAGTATTTGTGTACAATTGATTAATGACCAAACAGTATGAACCAGACTTGGTGGACAATCCTTTAGTATGATGATTACCATAGTTTATGCAAAAAAATGAGTTGATGAATTTTATGATCACATTCAATTTGAAATTGAGAGAATGTGAATGCATGTGCTACATGCTGTGGTTGGGACTGGAATACCAACACTGGAAATAGTAAGGAAGACAACATACAGTAATTGACCTTGGAAACAGAAATGGAATAGGAGAATAGCTTAACAATTTTTACCAATCCAATGATTTATTTCTAACATAGTCTTCAAGCAGCCCAAATAAAGTTTATACACATGAACATCACTATTGTAAGTGGAATACCTTGAAATCAAATTGACTTATCATTGGCATAAGGATGTGGAGGAGCTTAATACCTATTTATGCATCTGTTATGTCTCGATGGCTTCTGGATGGCATCTCCAATGTCATCTCTGTGGCTTCCTTTACTAGCAAAGTCATTAGTTAACCCAGGTCATATGAGAAATCTCACTTATTTAAAAAATGAAAAAAGTTTTAAAACAGTTTATTATGCAGTATTGATGTCTACCACGCAGATAGAAAAAAACAAGAAATGTTATTTTATTGGAGGAAGTGGTTTTTATTGCACTCTTGAGGTATACTTTTAGAATGTCTTAAAATTATATATTTTTAGTGATGGATGAGGCCCAGCTCAAAAAGGAACTGACAATTATAAGCAATATTTAAATGTTCTTGGAAAAAGTCTCTTTTTTTCTGACAAGTTTAACACTATTTATAATTGTCATCTCTAACTGTCAGCTTCTCATATCAGCAGTATCCCCATATAAGCAGTAGATGTATTTTACCTGCAGCTGTTGGGCCTTTGTACTGCTGGTTCTAGAAATGTCAACTGGAACAATAGGAGCCCCATCTTTTTTCTTTCTCTTTCTTCCACCTCCCTTACATCACTTCCCTCCTGATGCTTGGAAACCTGTTGGGTGCTCCTGGGAAAATTACATGTTCTAGGATCCCTGGTGCCTAGAAAGCAACTGCAGCTGCCTTCTAAGAACAAGGGAGGCAGAGATGGAGAGAGGAGGAAGATATAGAGAAGAGAAGGCAGGAACAAGGCCTTCCTTGTTGCTGCTGCAGGAAAAGCCAAAACACATAAAAACAAAGATATGGAAAAATAAAAGTGATTCACAAATCATAAAGTTTTTCTAATGTTGTGTCTAATCTCATGTTTCAAAACTGTTGACTACATCACTTTTTGTACTGTTGGGTTCATCTAATTCTGTCCAGTTATTGTTATACATTGCTTTATTCTGTCTCATTCCATTAATTGTCTAGAGAACCTCTTCATCATTTTTTTTTAATTTAAAGTAAGTGATCTGAGGTAATTTGAACAAAGAATGCTTTATTCTCAGGCATTAACTTAGCTTTTCGTTGTTGTTTAGAGACTTGTTTTTGATACAATTTTTGATTTTTTTTCTTTTTGGCAAACTACTACTCTTTCTAGATTTGTTAAAAAACTTAAAAAAGTAAGCTGATTAGATAAATTGGAGATTATGATGATTAGAAGACCCATTTGTCATGGCCATAAAGCATCCCCCGTGAACAATGTTACAGACCAAGCTGGGAAATTTCTGTGATGGTTGGAAAAGAAATTGCAAAATCAGATGACCTGAATTCTTATTTATGCCATGTTCCTTATTTTCACTGGCATATCAGTTGTTTGTTTGTCTTTGAAACAAGATTATTAAACTTCTGGCAGATCAACATTCAATCAGTCTTCCAAGAAGTTGATATTTTCCTGCTAACAATAATAAAAGGATGTGGAAGCCCAGTGACTGATCTGTCTTGCAGCCCAAGACTGTAGAGGACAGTGACCAGAAGGAAAAAAGACATGCCCACAGCAGATTGCAATGGTCAGTAAGAACTCAGCAAATCCATGCCCCTGTCAGCTAATCATCAGCTAATCACTGTATGTCATAACTTGTTAATAGAGCAAGACTCATATAAGAAAAACACACTTCAGTAGCAGAACAACTAAAATGACTTCAGGCTGCCTCTGCAGTGGGGTAGGAATGAGATGAAGATAATTTCCTTAAAAACAGCAAAATAACTTTGTGCCATGATAGATGGAATGTGAGGAACAATTGTACTGTACTAATATCAAGAAGTGACAAACACCTTTCACTGCATGTATTCAAGCATAATTGAACAATATGCTGGGGGACTTTAAATAGTATTCTTGCATCAAGTAGAAAGTTAAATTCTATGGCCTAAATTGTATTTTCTACTCTATGATTCCATAAGTAACAAACAATTTGAATGTCATTGCTGGATGTAATTGGGCTATTTCCAATGTATCTAAATGAGAGAAATATATGTGAACTGCATCCAAACAAAGTCACAGAAAGTTCATATGAACCATGGGGACCACTTGTGTTTTGATTAATTTTCTACTTTTGGGTTTGACTCAGAGAAAGGGGCAGGAACTTCTAAGTTGTTCCAAAACAGATATGTGAATCTTGAAAAAGTAGAAAACTTAAGAAACTCAAAACAAATATGCCTCCATTATGTTATATATTAGTTGAACTAAAGGACTTTGGTGGGCTTTCAAGATTCTCTTATGATACCCTAACCATATTAAAATCCATCCAAAGATTCCTTGTAACTCCCATTTCTTGATCTTGTCTATCTTAAAAGACTGATACTAGTAGTGGTTCTACTTGACCTTTTTGTAATCTTGTTGTATTCTGTGGTTGACACTTTGACAAAATAATTAGACTGAGAAAATACATCTGTGCTCAGTCTTAAAACTGAGTGAATCATCTTAGGTATATGAGCACTTTTGTGTCCTGCTATCTGAAGTGGATATTTCCAAAAGTTGTTAAAAGCCTTACAGCTTAAACAGAAAAAAAAGAACAACTAACACATTAATATAAATCATCTAAATATATTTCCTTCTTTGTTTAATATTATCTCTTCTAGTAAAGCCTTATGAAAACTATGCCAAAGGAAAATATGTCATTTTTTGATGAGTAGAAAAAATTGCTTTTTCAAAAAATGGATAAATTACACATCTCTTGAATCCAGTATTTTTTCCTGATTATTTTTTTCTTTTTGTTTGTTTTGGTATTAAAATTTCATACTTAATTTGTTGGATATTACTATTTATAAATTTTGTTTTTATGTACTTTTTTTCTGTACTTCTGTTTTAAAAATTCCAGTTTTAAAAAATAGCCTTACAGCTTGACATAATTGGAACCTGATGAGGATAGAAAAACAAATTGCCTACCATCATTTTGAATAATGTACTGTATTTCTGTGATTATATATTTAAATGAATTTAAATGTTTCTTCCAGGCAGGGTGAAGGATGAAAAATGGTTCTATTTGTGAATGATTATCAACTAGCCACCTTCATAATGTATATGTTAATAGAATTTAGAATGCATTCCTTGATTTTGATTGCTGCTTATGTATTAATGCTACGTCTATTTATTCCCTGCCAAGTTCACTACTACTTTGTCCCCAGCAGATAGCTATCCAGCCTTCCTTTAAATATAGCAAAGGTAAGCCCATCACCTTCCAAAGCTGTCTCTTCCACTGTTAAATTACTCTTATTGCTTGGATTTTTTAAAATATTCAACCAATCTGTATTTCCTTGTACTTTGAACCAATTCTTTCTCATACTGTCTCCTGGAACAGTCCTAAACATAATTGTCCCATCTTCTCCATAGCAACTGTTTGAATGGTGTGTTTTTGAATAAATTATGATTCAAAATAACTTTTTATTAAGTGAATTATAATTTCAATCCTTGCATTTCATTGATGTGTTTTGACCCACTAGATTTAATAATGATTATTAGGTCATATTGGCTTTCCTACTTTAAGACTTCTAATTTCTTCCTGTATTTATATACTTGTTATCAGTTGCCTTCATATCCTGCATATCACTTCTAGTCATAGTCTTGGTAGTTGGCACTTTCTGACCTCTCTTATCTCTCCTCCACTGAGAACAGCTTAAAACCCTGAATCAGGGCTTCAAGGTGCTTTCTAAACACATTCTTCCTAATTCTAGTGAAATGCAGCCCACCACTTGCCAGAAGTCCCCTTATTTCAAAAACCCATTCCATTTTTAAGGAACCCAAACGATTCCCATTGGCACCATCTCTGCTGCCAGTTATTTATTTCCAGTATTTCTCTTCCTGGGCCACATCCTTTAACAGAAAGGAAAGAAGAAAGTCTCCTGCTCCTTCATCTTCCCTCATGGTCTTTTGTCTTCAGGGTTGTTTCTGGTTGTATTATTTATTCCCACATAGATTAGTAGATTACTAGAAAAGAACCAGGGATATATTTCTTTGTAAATCTTGTTCAGTCCTCTTCCTCAATCTGAGGCTTGTGAAAACTGTTTTGCATCCAGATATCCAGAAAGATCACTGACAGTAAAACCCTAGAATTCATTTTGAAGTTCAAGATTACAATAGTACTTCTGGATAAGTTTGGGCTATCATATTGCATTCTTCTATCTCTCCATAAGGGGGTAAATTCTATCTTCTGGAAAGCTTTTTGGTTTATTTGTCCTTCTGTGCTTCCTATATGCAATTTAAGAATCCCCATTCTCCTTGATGCCCTTGGCTTGGAGAGGCAGAGTGGGGACAGTTTTGTTTCTAATTTCTTCAGTCAGTCTTCCAGGAGGCTGTCAGCCTGCACTTCCAATATTTATAATGTTTATATTCAGGGGAGAAAACAAATAAGGGACATCCCCTGTAAGCTATGAGAGCACAAGTTCCTCTGTTGAACAATAACAAAAAAGTGCCTCCCTCTTGAGCACTCATGCAACTTTTATTTGGGTGCCGGTTCCCTTACATGCCCCTGAAGTTTCTGGATCAAACAATATTGTAGTCATGCAAGGTGAGCAATCAGCAGTCAATAGCAACAGCAGCAGTTGCTTTACTTCCTTAGCTCTTCCTCTGTCTCCTTTCCTCTCCTTGATCAAAGTACAGAATCACCTTTTGCATTTCCTGTTCACTCAGTATTCTTTAGATTACCCATGTTAATGTTTTAAGAAACTTTAGGAAAGCTCACTTCAAAGCTTTTTGTTTATGCCTGGTTTTATCTGTTTGGAGAGATGTATCATCATCATCCAACTAGACCCTATAGATTTGCAGTGTGTGCAGCAACATAAGATTACAATAAAATGTTCATAATGAGAAAAGTAACAGAGAGACTATCATTTTCTCTTAGCCCAACCTGCCTCATAGGATTGTTGTTACAGGGACAAAATAGGTCTTATGTGATGCTTAAAAATGAGTGGATGCTAAATAAAAATACTAATGCAAAAAATATGACAGTATGCCACAGGTCAGCTGATATGGATTAGAATCCTCCATTCTATTTTGTAGATGAGTGAATTGAATATAGTCACACAGTTCTCTAACAATGGAAACTAATGCTTCTCTGTTTTGAAAGTTAACAACAAATGTTTAAAAGGAAACAACCAGTCCCCTTGATTTATTTTTGTTTTATTTTATATTAGACCTTATCTTTCAAAATAAACATTTTCTAGAACATTTTACAGAACACTGTTAACAATACTGTCTAAAAACCTGACCTATAAAAAGCACCATAAATTCTGAAAACATAGCAGACATAATAAAGCAAATTAAGTGATGAAAATGGATTCTAGATAAAAAATATACAAAATGTATGTTGGCTTGTTTAGATTTTTTTTACTCATTATGGTATGCCATTGCTTATAGAAAAGTCTTTAGTTTTTGCTTTTAATGCAGCATCTTGAATCTGAGAATTTTCAGGACCAAACAAAACAGAGAGAAATGATTTTTTGTGCATTTAATGAAAATGTAAATTACATGTCTCCTGCTAAGAATAGGCTTACTTTAAGTTATCTGTTCACCATTTCAAACATATTTTCACATTTTCATTCTCTTAATGGAGTTGACTGTATAGAAAATGGCAAATGTTACCAACCAACACCTACATATTTGTACAAAGATAACCTCGCAATGCTGCTGTGAGATTCTTTTTTTAATCATCTGTTATTTATATAAGTATGATTCATTAACAGTTGTTCTTACAAAGAGGAAATGCAGCCTACTAATACAATTTAAAATGTTCTGAATTTTTGGTATTAAAAAATAATCTCAAGTTGTTTTCCCAATTTCTTTTTTTAAAAGGAAATGATACCAATTCATTTGGTCACTTAATGCATTTTCTTAAAAGTACATACATTAACTATGTAAACATGCTTTACACTATTTCTAGACAAAGGATGCAAAAAGAGTATGAAGTAGTATGCAAAATAAATGTCAAAAGTTAAAACAAAGGGCAATAAAGTCAACAGCAGCATATAAATCCTATTTGGTATACCTCTTTGACTTTCATATCTTTGCAAACCATCCTTGTTCCCATCACATCCATACATGCCCTTTATTCTTTCAATCCTTCCTTTAATTCTTTTTCAAGATCTTATCTACTCTTATACCTTATTCAACTGAACCATTCACTGTATTTTATTCTTACTTATGCTTGTTTCCATCTTTCATTCCTCTCATAATGCTTTCAGCAGCCAAGCTTCAGTATCTTGTTTTTGCAGAATATTCCATAGTGAAATCCATTTGTGCTATCATATGCTTTATCTAATGTTCTCACATTTATACATTTTCCAGTGAGCTTCCAAAGAGGGAAAAATGGTTTGCACACTCATTGTAGAGAGTAAAGTGGATGATATGACTGCATTATATCCTGCAACATCTTGAGTCCCCAAAGACATAATGCACAGGTCCTTTTTGTGGACTTCAGCTCAGCATTTAACACTATCATCCCAAAAGTTCTTCTGACCCAGCTCACTGTGCCTGTCCATACCTGTAAGTGATAACTAGCTTCCTGACAGACAGGAACAACAGCGAAGCTAGGAAAATCGTATCCAGTACTAGGACAATCAGTATTGACATTCCTCAGGGCTGTGTGCTCTCTCTGCTATTCTTTGCCCTCTACACCAATGTCTGGTGCAGACACCAATGTCTGCACCTCTGGAGATTGGTGCAGACACCAATGTCTGTACCTCTGGAGATCCCTCTGTCAAAATTTTGAAGTTTGCAGAGAAGACAACAGTCATTGGACTCATTAGAGATGGTAATGAGTCTGCGTACATATGGAAGGTTGAACAACTGGCCCTGTGGTGCAGTCAAAACAACTTAGAGCAGAATACACTCAAAATTGTGGAAATGACAGATTTTAAGAACACCCCTTATATTTCATCCCCTCTTACCATATTCAGCAACATGGTATTAGTATAGTTCTTCAGGTTTCTGGGCTCTATAATCTCCCAGGACTTGAAATAGTCAGCTAGCATTAGCATAATTAATAAGAAAGCACATCAGAGGATGTGCTTCTGCATCATACTTCCTGCATCAGCTCAAAAAGTTAACTTGCCTCAAGAGTTGCTGATACAGTTCTGCACAAGAATCATTGAGTCTGTCCTTTGTACATCTATAACTGTCTAGTTCAGTGAAGCCATCATGCAGGACAGATACGCACTCCAGTGAATGGTTAGGACTGCAGAAAGAATAATTGCAGTTAACCTGCTCTTCATGGAAGACCTGTATATTGAGAGGCTCAAGAGAAGGGCAGACCCCTCTCACCTTGGACATAATTTATTTGAACTTCTTCCCTCTGGATGGTGTTATAGGGTATTATATATCCAAACAACCAGACACAGAGACAGTTTCCCCCCATACCATCATTCAGCTTAATACTTGTCTCATGCTATATGACAGAACACAAAATGCAAAAAATTCTAAATTAGCCCAGAAATACTGTGTACGTACTTAATGATAGATCTAATTCTACACTTTACTGTATTCCTTTTCTACTGGCTGCATACGCTGGATACACACTTTACTGTTGAATACATATTTTTATTTGTATATGTTATTTTATTTACTGTTGTCTTGCAAGTACACTGAGAGCTGCTGTACCAGAGTCAAATTCCTTGCATGTCTTACCATGCTTGGTCAATTAAGTATCTGTATCTGATAGTCTTGAGATACAGAGAGAAGATCTATTACCAAGACAATGAGCAGGTAAACATTGCAGAAGTCCAGATGAGGGGAGATGAGTTTTAAAACATCTCAGACAGTTATTAAAGATAAAAGAGAGAGAAGAAGCATGGCCAGACTTGCAAAATTCTGTGAAAATACCCAATCTTAATAAAGTAGATTTAAGCACACCTGACATCTGTTTCTTGGTTTAGACTGACATCCATTGTCAAGCATAAAGCAACCAAGCAAATTTATCTCTTCATCACTTCTTGTATTCTTTTAATCAAAATTATGCCAAGCATTTTTCCAGACATAATTATTAAACCTCCTATAGGTTTTACTTTCAGTGTTGCTCTCTTTCCCTTTATGTAAGGGAATAATAATAGCATTCTTCCAATTGTCAGCAGAGATGTGGTCTTCATACACATGATAAAAAGTTGCATAGCAACATAAACCATACCCATACTTTAACATTTCATGTCATATACCATCTACACTTGCAGGTTTTATTCTGGAATTGATTTCTTGGTTTAGTCTACTTGGTGGGCTGACACCAAGATATCTTCTAAGTCTGATTGATTGTCTGATATTTTTAATAATTCAGTAAATTAGGGAAGTGTATTCTTTAGCTGCTTCTGAATGTTATCAGGATGTTCTGGATTTAAAGCATGTTTTACCCATTTGTTGCTTTGACAAGGGAGCTTGCATGTCTCTATCAAAGTCATATTTCTTATTTACTACTACTCTGTACTATTGGTTTCTGGATCCAATTTAAGGTACTGATTTTGTACTATTAAATCCTTCATATCTTGGCAGATTGATATCTTCAAGATTGCTTTCTCCAGCCAATTTTGGCCCTCTTTGTTGGTTTTCCATAAGCTTCTAAAGACTGAGCATTTTCAGACAACTTTTCACTTATTTGAAATAATCCCTACTCCAGCTTCATTAAATCACCCAGGAAGACACATTGATGAATTATATCATTGTGTTAGTTTGGTCCAATGGTTAAGGTAACAGACTAGCAACCAGAAGGTCATAAATGCTAGTCCTGCCTTAACCATGGAAGTGATCTTGGCCAGTCATTCACTCTCAGCCCAACTCACCTCACAGGATTGCTGTTGTGGGGAAAATAGGAGAAGGAAGGTTTGTTAAATATGTTGAGTTGCTTATAAAAATAATAAAGGTGGGATACAAATACATCTCAAAGCCACTGAGAAATCAAGGGGAAACAGAACCATACTGTCCTGTCTCTCTCTTGAGACAACTGACAGGATGACATGACATGATTTCTGATCTGATCATATTTAAAGCCAAAACTGGAGTCAATCAGTCCAGATAATCAATTTTTTAAAGTAGTTTCTTAAAAAGGAGATACAGTGGTGCCTCACAAGGTGAGATTAATCTGTTCCGGAAGAACGCTCTTAGTGCGAAATGCTCATAAAGAGAAACGCAGTTTCCCATAGGAAACAATGGAAAGTCAGATAATCCGTTCCAC
>JANHZU010006561.1:0-16652 GCA_032468055.1 Acrochordus granulatus | reverse complement strand
TGAAAGTCTGGGGAGTTTCCTGGCCGTGGACCCAAAATCTCGATGTTTTGTTCCCCAAGTCACTTAGTCATCACTTTTGCCTTAGGGCAAGGTGCTCCAACATGCTGGAAAAGGCATTTGTCACTAAATTGTTCTTGGATGGTTGTGAGAAGTTGCTCTTGGAGGATGTTTTTGTACCATTCTTTATTCATGGCTGTGTTCTTTGGCAAAATTGTGAGTGAACCCACTCCCTTGGCTGAGAAACAACCTCACACATGAATGGTCTCAGGATGTGTTACTGTTGGCATGACACAGGACTGATGGTAGCACTCACCTTTTCTTCTCTGGATATGGTTTGTTCCAGATGCCCCAAACAATCAGAAAAGGGATTCCTCACAGAAAATGACTTTACCCCAGTCTTCAGCAGTCCACTCCCTGTACCTTTTGCAAAATATCAGTCTGTCCTTGATGTTTTTCCTGGAGAGGAGTGGCTTCTTTGCTGCCCTTCTTGACACCAGGCCATCCTCTAAAAGTCTTGATAAATTACAAAAAAACTAGAGCAAATTTATTTTATTTATTAATCAAATGTGTATAGCCATCTCACTGAAGAGATTAATGTGATTATCTTGGTATAATTTTTACTAAAAGAGAGAAATAGATAATCTTTAAGATATGCAATTATTAATAATAAGGCAGTGGGTTATATGTGGCATGCTACAAGGATGAATGTTAATCTAAAGACGTAAAAATGGCTATGTATAGCTATAATAAGTATATGTCTTTGGCAAGCTTTGTTATAATGAACTAAGAGTTGAGTAAACTAGGAGAAATGTAAAAAAAAATTTTTTGCTATGTCAAAGGAATACCGAGGAAATGTGTGAATTAAAGCAAAGAACAGGTAAGTTCAAGAATGAATGAATGCTGAATGAATAAAAACTGAATATAAAAGTGAATGACTGGTACAAAATTACATGGGGCATTTGAGTCATACAAAGAAAATTAATGAGGATCAAATTGAAGAACATATGTGGAGAAAGAGGGACTCAGTCAAGAGGGAGAACACAAAGCAAGTCATGGCTGGATGGAGTTGAAGTGATTCTGAAAAAAGATGAGAAGTTTAAGAACAAAATGATGGATGAAAATGGTGCACAAACCTGATAGAAATGTTGGAAAGGTGTAGAGAATGAATGGTTTTGCTGAACACTAGATTCAGCTACACTGCTTATTCTTTTCTCATATCCTAACAGCTTACATTTCTTCTCCTTACTCATGACTGTTCATTTTCTTTCATTTTTTTGCCACAAAAAGGAATAGCAAACTTTCCTTTTCTCCACGTGGCAGTCTTTCCAAAGGGTTGCAAAACAGTACTTAGTGTAGTAGTCTGAGATGGCGAAAACAGATGGTGCCCCAGATTGGACAGAATCCTGTTCTTAACAAAGCCAGCGTTCAGGGATCCAGTCTTCTCTTGCACTACCCATTCAATAAGGTAATTTCTCCAACATACAAAAAAGAAAAACATCTCTTAGTGGCATTTTCATGAAACTGAGTAAGTTGCTGGGAAAAGAGAAACAGGAGTGATGTCTTTCATTGGCTCAGTTAAATGTACATCAATCTGGACTCAACGGAATAGATTTTATTTTTATATTCCTAATTTAGCATAAGTTTTAATGAGCACTTAATTGAAAAGCAAAATAATGTAGGATAAAAGCTTCTTAAGCACAACCAAAGAAAGTATTTAAAGGCTGCATGCAAATCAGTCTCTCAGTCAAAACTTTGCACTCACTTTTTGCATCTGCTTAGATGGATCCTCCAAGAACTCAGAACCTGCAGGAAATGTTGCATTGATTAAAACAATTCCCTAATAGCTTGCCTCAGGCTTTTTGAAGCCAGCAGGTATTTAGCATAAGGAATTTCTGAATTCTGAATCTAACCTGCAGGTTATAAGTCATTGATATGAAGTAAATAACTGTTCCGATTTCTCTCCTTTAAACAGGGTGTCTAAACCCAAATTGACATGGTGTTATACAAATCCAGTGAAACGACAATAAATAAAAGAGTTTTAGGAAACAAAACAAAATGGGGCTTGGAGAATAAGACAGTTGAACCAAAATAGCATAAATATATACAAGAGTTAGCAGTTATTAAATTACAAACAAACAAGCAAATAGAGGAACAGAAATGTGAGCAAAAGTGGCACGATGCAATTGATCTAAGTTGCACTTCAGAGAAAGAAAATGCTCTTAATGCTTCTTTCTATTCGTATGTCTTTCCTGCAAACTTTCCCCTAATAGTTCCAGTTCTCCCAATACTTTTGAACAAAGGGCTCACGAATCCCAGGCCCACTCGATAAACCTGCTTCTGCAGTCCTTTGCAGCTTCCAGGATCTGCAAACCCCTTAGTTCTAGATTCTAGCATGTCATTCCTTTCCTCTCACTGGAAGAACATAGCCAGTGGAGTTACAAACCTATTTTCTCAGATTACTGGCATCCCAAATTGTATACATTTAGGAATGGATTTTGTAAATTACCCTTTGGATCAATAACTGAATAGTTATGATTACAATTTTTTGATATAAAGGGGCCAATATTTAAAACTTGAAGAGCTTCTGTTAAGGAAACATTGCACAATATTTCCTGCTGCTACACGTTTTGGCTAAGTAGATCCAAATGATTTACAGATAGTATAACTAACTGTTTAATCCAGATAGCTCTATTGCGGGATGGAGTTAGCACATAGTTAATTCTCTGGAAATTTTTATTATGGAAAGTAGATTTGGCTGTTGTAATGAACCAAGTCTCCAGCACTGCCAGGTCAGTCAGAATCAGACAGTAAAGTTTATTAAATAGGCTTATGCGTGCAGGAAATCCACAATGAAACTATAATGAACAACTAATCAGTATATTAAATAACATTTGGACTAATGTCATAGAGGTAATTAAATAACTATTTGGTATTCATCAGACACAATTAACAGTTTGCCAATCAGCAAAAATAAGTTTGTGAAACCCATCTGCAGAATATAATGGCCAATGGCTGAACTGGCTCGAGTCAAAATGAGAGGACAAGTGGACAAAGAAAATTTAAGAAAAAAAACAGCGAAGGAAACTTGTAGAGGATGAATTTATAGGAAAAACAAGAAATTAATATCTGGAGAGTGGGTGGGGGATGTGCTATCTGTGTAAAATTTAGCAAATCAAAACCGAATTCTCACTTCAGGATTTAGGAAATCATCAACAAGGTATCATGCAAAAGAAGAAAAGGAAAAGTTTTTTTTTCCTACTCCTTCTTGGGCTAAAAGGGGCACACATGGATAGAGAGGCTCTTCAGCAAAGTGATCAGTGCCAGACAAGATTTCTGTAATTCTTATCCTTAAAAGAAAGATCTGATTTTAGCAACATAAGCAGGATCTGATCCAATTGTGAACACAGAGTGTATAGGTTATTCCAGGATCTCAAGGTTTTTACTGTACATTGAAGATCTGAAAAATGATTCAAATCGGAAACTTTATCAGCAAAGA
Source organism: Acrochordus granulatus (assembly GCA_032468055.1). Classification (NCBI taxonomy): domain Eukaryota; kingdom Metazoa; phylum Chordata; class Lepidosauria; order Squamata; family Acrochordidae; genus Acrochordus; species Acrochordus granulatus. The sequence goes on along the minus strand of JANHZU010006561.1, from coordinate 13,156 downwards.
TATACTTAGGGACTATTTCTCTGGTTCTTGCTTCTGGGCAGTGTCACAATTTTACAAGTATTAACAAAGAAGTAGAATCAAAGAGAGTTCATGAAGAATGTTTATAAAAGCTACCAGATACTTAGTCCTCAACCTACGACCATTATGGAGCTTGCCCATCACGATTGTAAGTTGTGATGGTTGTAAAAGAGAACAATCACATGATCAACTTGATTTCACAACCTTTTTTGTGGCAGTCTTTAAGCAAACATAGTGGTCATAAAGTGGCTTCCAGAGCCATTAAGTGAACACCACAGCTGTTAAGTGAACAACACAGGTGTTAAATGAACCAATGGTTCTCTATGGACACAGTTTTGTAAAGGACTTGACCTGAGAGATGCAAGTGTCTTTCTGCTAAGTTTGCCATTGTTTTGCCAAGATCCAGGAATCAGCAATGCAAAGAGAGAGAGGGAAGAAGGGGCTGTTTGCAGTCCTTTGCACTGTCAAGGAGGTAAGCAAATATCAGCTTTGTCGATCTTTGTTCCCATCAGTGAGATTAACCAATCTCACTCCTGAATTCTCCTATGTGTATTCTCAAGGACAGGGCCAGTTTATGCTTCTCTTCATTAATCTTTTCATAATTTTAGCTTTATACTTGGATATATTTGGTCTCCACTCACAACACAGAATAGCTTTTTCCTGTCAGTTTTAGGTAATGGATCTTATACTTGGTCTCTCTTTGCCCTTATTAATATTGTTTTTCATCCTTTCTTACAGCAAGAAGGAATTTTCTTCTTACTTAGACAAGAAGAGTTAGGAAATATTAGAAATCGGTTAGCTGATCAAGTCACTAAGCAAAACCATCAGAAGCTGAAAAACAGGCTTCTGGACTGGATTTTTTTCAAGTAGAAGACGTTTCACCTTTTTCTTCTACTTGAGAAAAATCCAGTCAGGATTTTTCAGATGCCTGATTTTTAAACTTTGTTGCGATGCAATTACCCTGGACGAGTGAGAGTCTTCACAGACACATCAGAAGCTGAATAAATCCAGGTTTTCCTGCATTGCTCAAGAAATAATAGATTCTCTGCTTTGATCCCTGTAATGTCCATGCAACTGGGACTTCTGTATGAAGACTGTTAGAGAGACAACAAACATCGGCGAACCTTCTCCCAGACCTCATCATTTTTTTATCTCAGCTGAAGAAACTCTTGGCAAAGAATTCTGCACCATTTGCTGCTGGGAAGTATGCCATACTGATTTTCCTTAAGTGACTGAGGAGCTCCAAAACAAGGTTGCTTTGAGAAGTGGCCCCAGTTTTGCATTCCAATGTGATTTGCACTTGCAGGCTGATTTGTTCCATTTGAGGGCTTCCTCTTAATCTTTAAGGTGCCATGCCTCATGCTCGTCTTTCGAGAAGCCTTCGAAAATCCCAAAGGCCAGCCTTCTCTAATTTGGTTCTTTTCAAACGTATTGCATGGCATTTGTCATCTCTTCCAGTGAATAGAGATTGGAGTTGCAGTCTAATCTGATGAGCATCAGGTTGGGGAAGACTATTATAGGTTATATGTTAATTTTTTTTTTTTAAAAAAGACAAAATTCAGTGACAAATAAATGTTTCTAAGGAGATTTTTTCAGTAAGTCCTGATTAAGTTTGAGAGATTGGGGAAATAGTTGCTGCATTTTTTCAATGTTCCACTGGAGAAGAATTGATGGGCAGCACACCAGTCACTTTCACTTTAGGTGTCCGTAGGAGAAATGATGAAATATATATTGTGACATCACAAACAAATCAGGTGATTTACATACTTATGTCTGACATTTGGGTGCAAGTATAAAAGGGGTTGGTTGCACTAAAACACCGCACGGACTTTGCCCCTGTCCATTAACATAGTTTGCACCTGTTGCCTGTGTGTTTTCACTGGGACTTCTTTTGTATGTGTGTGTTTTTCACATATATTTGCCTTGCTGTATGACTTTGGGAAGGTCATCTGCCCTCTTCCTGCCATCCGTGATGTGCCTGATAAGCATATCTCTCATGAAGAGGTGCTGAAAGGCTTAATTACGAAGTGTGGTAGGAACATCATTTTAAGAAACACCGTGGAAGAGTGAGGAAGAGAAGGAACAACACGTATCCTTTGAAGCCTCCCAACTCCTTGTTAGAGAGTGGGGCAACAGATTACATAGCAAGGGTTTGGAACACCTTTTTCCATGCCATTGAGCATAAGCTGCTCTTGCCAAAGAATGGGCCTCTGGAATGATGGTTAGAAGCTCGGTCTAGATCCTTGTCTCTCCTTAAAAACTTGAAAACCATATTGAGATGTTCAGATGCTTGAGATGCAACCTGGTCATTCTAAAGTTGCAGGTTTGTTTGTTTATAGTACTTTGCTTATAAAATCCTAATTATCATAAAGTGTAGCATCCTGAGAGTTATGGCCAATGAGATCTTCCATGTCCACATTCCTCTTTATTGTTCTGTGGTGTTTAATTAGAACCCCATGGCAAAATGAAGGAAAATCACACGTTCAGTTATGCAGTATGACCAACTAAAGGAAACTCTTCCCACAAGCTGCTTATGGGAGTATTTTCAATCTGGTTTGACATTTCTCGTCAGGAAGTTGGGGAAAGATAACAGATTCTCTTACACCTCATTCCTTTCTGTCCCTAATCTCTTTGCTCTGTCTTATTTCTGTATCTGGGACAGAAAATTGCTTGCTCTTTTCCAATGGACAGATCTCCTACTCTTAATCTGTCAGGGGACTGATAGTAACCAACTGGTTGACTGCAAGCACTGCCAGGGATATACAGGCCATCATCATCATCAATTATCCAGGGGCCCTCTAAGCTTCCAAAGGTCCCTCAAGATTTGGTTGTATCAACAGCCCTAGGGACCCCAGGGGATGGGTGAATTAGTGAAACTTTAATCAGTTTTTTATAATTTTTGATATTTTAATTATTAATAATTACAATGATTTTAGGTATTTATTGATCGTTTTAATTTTGTTGTAATCCACCCTGAGTCTCTTGTTCTCTGAGATGGGCGGCTATATAATGAGAGAGAGAGATAGATGGGCAAGAGTGGGGAAGATGACCTGTGCACTGATAAGGAGCAAGCCATTTTCAGTAAAAGGGAGAAAAAAGGGGTGAATGCACATTGAAGTTTTGTGCACGGGCAGAAAGTCATCAATATTTGAGAATGCTCAGTGGAATAACTTGCAAATAAATAATAGCAAATTACAGTTTTTATTCTAGACATTAGGAAAGGTTGCTTATCTCCTGACTTACTTTCCCTACTTTGAAAATATCAGTTAGAAAAACAATGCCAGCTATGCTGTCCTTGTCAAGCATCATGCCTTCATTAGGACAGCATGACCCTTTCCCAGTTCATGCTAATCTTGCTCCATCTAAGACAGCAGGGTAAATTGGGAGGTGGAGGAGAGAGATAGGAGGGGCTCAGATATTAAACCACAAGTAAATATGATGTCCAATTGTAGCTGTCTCCAAGAATATGGAGATAGAGAATGTGGGAGATATGTTGAAGTAGAATGGTGCTACAGGATAGATCATCAGACACAGGATGGTGATACAAAAATCTTAGTAGGAGCTTCTGGAATATAAAAAGCCACCATAGAATGAAATTGGTTTCATATAGTGTACATTACAATAAACAATAAAGGTGTGGAACCACTAGATCAGGAAAAGATATCCTTAGGTTTTGGGAGAGGGCTTCTTCTTTGACAGCTGGTAAATATGAGCTGTGCACTTACAGCTAGTTATGCCTTTAGATTTATATCCCAAGGACAGGTATTGTTTCAAGTTGCCTTTACATTTGGTGGTCTGTTTTAAATCTATAATAATAACAGTAAATACAGACTATAAAAAGAAGAGAGTTATGTTAGAACCAGAGTAAGAGACTCTTATACATATAACTGCTGTAAAGAAGATTGGAAGCTATTTCTTTGTACCACTTTTCTTTTACTTTTTCCCCTTTCTTAAATTTTTAGTTTTCTCTTCAATTTCTTTTTCTTATTTTAGTTTATCTTCCTTTTTTAAAAAAACACTATTTAATACAATTATATAAAAATGTGTACATACAGATGTGTTAATTTTCCTCCTCTGTCCTGAGTAGCATCTAACAGTCTCCTCACTTTGTCTTTGCAGATTCCTGAGGAACAAATGGTGCTTGAAATATTGTAAGACAAAGAAATCATTAATCCTCACTCAGCATATCTAACAGCTCTCTGAGAATTATGGATAGTCTAACATATCTGCAAGAAAAATTTTCCAAGTGAAAAAAATTTGATTTATGAACTTCTGCATGTCTTTTCTTCTATAAACTCAGAAGAAAGTTGATCTCTTCTGCAAATGAATATTATACTAAAACTGAATCCAGAAAATAGTCTGGAGTTGGCTGATGTAATAATGATGTGTAAAAACCCTGTTTGAAATTGGTTCCTCAAATAGGAAGCCAAATTCTTTCTTAGTTATGATTCATATATGAAATACTGAAATACCATGATGACCTGGTCTGTGCATTGCTCATGCCTGGTAACATTTGAATAGAACTTGCATAGCTATCATGGGTGAAGCTCATTGTACTGAAAAGTAGATGCTAAGAAGATTAGAGATGATCAAAGGGAAGTGAGCAATAACCCCCATGGAAAGGAGCCTCCTTTCATCAAGGAATGTACTGTGGCAAGTAGCTGTCTTTGTATTTTGACTCTTGGTTTTTCAAGTGAGCCAAATTGGTGGCTGCTTGAATAAGACAACTCTTTATGTCTAGGAGATGGTGCGCATCTCCATTTATTAGCCAAAGAGCCAGTATTGTCCAAAGATGCTTCTGTGGTCATGTGGCTGGCATGATTATATGCCAAAGCACGCAGAACACTGTTACCTTCCTACCAATTTAGGCAATATCTATTTGTCTACTTACATTTTTACATGCTTTTGAAGTGCTAGGTTGGCAGGAGTTGGGTCAAATAGCAAGAGCTCACCCCATTACACAGTGGCGCTTAGGTCTTGAACTTGTGCTGCTGATCTTCTAGCCAGCAAGGCCAGCATCTTAACTACCTGACCACTATTTCCAGCTACTACCATCCTCTATTTCCAGCCTCAGATCTCTTTAATTTCACTGTGACAAAATATTTCTTGCTTGATTTTACCTTTAAACTACTGCATCCCCCTTCTCCCACCCTACCACCTCCCTCTGATAAGGCAGTTGATAATAATTGTAGTAGGCACATGTTCCTACTACTTCCCCAGCTGCAGGGAAGGGAGTCCTAGCCCTAAGAGCAGTTTGTATGCTATTGGCTGGGTTGAGAAACTCTCCCCCATCTCCATTTCACCCAAACACTTAAAGTGAAGGTTGACTTCATCCATTCTCTCCTAGGAATCTAATGAGGAGGGTTCTTGTGGTTTTGCAGGATTCTCCAAGGAAACTAAGTTGACAATGAAGCCCAAGCAGGTACCAAGTAGATGCTTAGCATAGTGGGTCTTTAGCCTAGTTCAAAAGAGCACTTATTCAAGTTTGGCAGCATAAGCCTCATCTAAAATACATATAGGAGGCTTACTCCATGTTCTGAATGTTTCATGGCACTGAAAAGGAATGAGCAAGCATTAGTGGAAGATAAAACTCCCCAAAACAGAATATAGTGTGCAAAATAAAAGGCATGAGTGGGTTTTGATATACTAGCTATAAGACAAGCATGCTAAGGCAGAAATGATGGTGATGACAACTGTCCTAAACTGAACAACTACACAGTAGCAAGTTGGAACTGGTTTAATTCTGGGGCTATAATTCAAACAACTAAGGAGGCAAGTGGAGCCTTTGGCTGAGCAGTTACATGCAAGTTTCAGGAGAAATTCTGGGAAGATAAGATCTTGCCTAGTAATTGGGACAAAGCCAGGCTGTGCCCTGATTACCAGGCAAGATCTTATCTTCCCAGAATTCCAAGTAGGATCCAGTATCTTATCTTCCCAGAGATCCAGGTAGAATCCAGGATCCAGAATCAGAGTCAGCAATAAAAGGTAGGTCTAGGAGGTGAGAAGCCAAAGGCACAAGAATGGGATCAGGCAGCAGCAGAGAAACAAGAATGGTCTGCCCATCCAGAATTCAGATAGTTCTACAAGCTAATCTGGGTTGAAAGCCTAGCGCCTCAGAGCAGAGAGTGAGGATATAGGAATGCAGATCTGACATTGGGGAGTTGTTTTCAACAGAGAGCAAGACCTGGTGGCTCCTTCAAAGTAACCTCAACTGCAGGCACAGCTCAAGTAAGGACGATCACTTTTGCTCTGTCCTCCAAAGTTGGTGATGGTGTTATGTTTGAATCCAGCCCCTCCTGATCTGAGTCTACCCTCTCCTGCTTTGCTGAGAGGTCTCTCTGCTCTGCTTCAGGTGACTGATTGCTTGCCAGTTCCCAAACTGGCAACATGTCAAATTAAGCCCTTCAACCTCTGAATCAGATGAAGAGAACATAACAGTGATAATCAAGAACAGGAATAGAACATCATCAGACCATTATCATCTGTGGCTGCATTCTGAAAATTAGAAAAACTACCTTTTATGCATTTATCCAGAAGTTTCCACACACCCCATTTGCTTAGATGGGAGCCGTGGTTTTCTGAATAATTAAACTGATGATAGCAAGTTCATCAGTTGATGAACTACTAAGCAGAGGGGCTTAACGTAGAAATGATAGTCTCTGGGTGAAGATAGCCTTCTTCAGCATTATGCTCATGTTTTGGGTTCTCATTACATCCTGGTAATATCCAATATTGCCAAAATGAAAGTTGAATGAAAAAGCCTCTGCTTTCACTGCATTGCCAATATCTAAGCCAACAGACCAATTTTTGTAGTTAAAAACACAATCCAGTTTTATTTCATGTTACCTGTTTAATCTGATTTACATTGGTCTTTTGCAGAATGGATTTACTCTTCTTGCCGAGTGTTTCTGGGAGAGAAAGAACTGAGCCCAACTCAATCTAATTTTGGTTGTCTAAATGGTTTAAGCGATCAAGCCTCACTCTGGGCTGCAGCCTAATGAATTAGGTTTCCTTTTTCAGGTTTCTTTTATCAGTTGCTGACTTGCAACAATCTCCAATCCAGGACATAGACGCGCTTTTGGAGGTTGTATTAGCAAAGTGCATGAGGAAATGTGATTTCCCACATTTGAGTTCAGAAGCAGAACAAATGAAACTTGATAATGTTATATGCTATGGGTGAAAAGAAGAATGAAACAAACCCTGTTATTACTTGTCTTTAATCTGAGAAATCAACAGTCCTGCCAGTTACCTCTTGCACATGGTCTGGTGGCTGCAGTTCCAGCCTGCCTTTGGGTTACATCGTTGATAGGGCAGATTGACCATTCACACCACCTCTCTGATTGCTGATCTTTAAACACTTGCTTGGTGATAACTGATTATTTTCCAAACAGCTCTGCAACATCGCTCAGTCTGGTTTACCATTTGTAGAGATAATAAAAGTCAGTTATTATCTCTACAAAAAGTACTGCAGAGAAAGGGAAAATCTGTCTAACTTTGCAGTGCTGGAAAGGAGATGGAGATGTCAAGCTCTCAGCTTGCTTGCTCAGTATAGTCTTTGATGGAAGATGCCATAGGAGACCTTTTAGCAAATGAGTGCTTTATGTGAAGTACCCAATTGGGGATTTTGTCATCAACAAAATGTAAGCATGACATGAAATGTTTTACAGCCCTAAAGTAAGATGGACCTGCGCTTCCAACAGACATCTGTGTGCTAAATCTGGATTAAGGACTCTGCCTTTCATGTGATGGTATCTGCCGTCCTCTCACCCCTCAGTCCCACCTCTTAATTAGTGGAGTCTTGATCTTGCTGGTCTAGAAAAAACTAACTACACTGTGACTTTTTAAATCAGAAAGAGGGCACCATTTATTGTCTATCTCTTTCATTAACCAAAATCCCTTCTGCTCTACCTTTTCCATGATGTTCTGAAAGGTAGAGTCCAAGCAATTAAAACCGAATTGTGGTACTAAATAAATAATACTTAAGTCATCAAGCAGGCTATAAAGCAGAATATCACCCTACAGCAGAAGTGCCTTTCAGCTGGGCAGGGTAAAGGAGACGTTGAGAGAGGAGGAGAGGGCATTGTATGTTTGTAGAGGCTGAACTCTGTTCTAAGTAGAAGTGAAAGGACTTCCATTTTTTTTTCACATCACATTGATCCAGAGAAGAGTCCAGAAATTTGTTTCAGCATTATTTTGAGAACATCTTGGTGGGTGCAACAGTCCATGGTCATTTTAGCCTTGTATTAGAAACAATTGCATCAAGCAAAATGTTCTTTACATGGTGTTCCAAAAATCTTGGAATATTTAAGGTCTTTGTCTAGAACAATGAAGCAATGGGGAACGTACAATTTCAGGGGGACAAAACACCAAAAATCTTTATCTCTTTAATAGTTTTAATTTTTAGATTTCAATTGCAGGAGATTTCCATTCCATCACCTGTACTGAAGGGAAGATAGCCAAATATTATTTCCCTGCTCTTCTCCAAAAGGCCTCTCATGGCTCTTGTATCATGAATAACTCCGAGCAAAAATAACTCAGACAAGTACACTAGATGATTGTTCCTCAAACTGGGCACCTTTAAGAAGAGTGGACTTCTCAGAATTCCCCAAATAGCCATGCTCTCTGGGAATTCTGGGAGTTGACGTCCACACATCTTAAAGGCGCCCATTTTGAGAAACATTGCACTAGATTGCATCGAAAGCATTGGAGCTGTACTTTGCTGAAATTCCAGCTGCACCACAAACCAAACCATAGGAGATTAACATATGCAATATTTATTATACAAAACCAATCACTTTTCTTTCTTTTTTTGATAATGCTCCCATATGCAGTTATCTATTAAGTCATCCAAAATTGGACTTTGTCTTGAGGTTGCATATCCCTGTTTTATGGCTTACTCCATGTTTGAATAATAGGATTGTCTTTCAGAAAACATTTAGGCAAACAGAGATAGTTATCTTCCTGGACCATCTCTTGCAATCAGCTCCATTTTTGCATTCCTGGGCTTACAAATGTTTTAGAGTTCCACACAGACTTTAAGACAGAATTATGGTCATTCTTTGTTTTTGGTACGGATATCAGAGGATTTGACAAATTTTGTGTGTGTGTTTTAATTTGGTAGAAACCATGGGGTGAAGAGGGTAATTCCCCTCCCCTTTTCTGGATAATGATTTTCTCTTTCTCTGACAAGATGATGGATTAGAGCATGAAGCAAAAATATAGGAGACATTTAGAAGTGCTTTCTCCAACAGATTAGATGTTATTTTCAATTTTCCGTTATGTTGCAATAGTAAAACTCATGTTTATGGGAAACTATTGCAGCATTCTCAGTTGTAAAGCATGGCTTTTTTGAAAAAGTGTTTGAAGGTCTGTGACTGAAACTTTTGGCTTCTTACACATTTTCGTCCAGTTTTTACAGATGATAAAGTCTGGGTACTATTACTATAGGAGAAGGTTTTCATGTAGGAGGGCATCTCATACCAATCTTCTTTTATTGCATAGAGAATGTTAATAGAGCCTTCCCCCCAGCCCCTTAACGTTTTGACTGTATATCTCAGGGTTGTGCTAAACACATTTTCCTTAGATAAGAAAAAGAGGAAGTAGAGGAATGAGTTGTTCTGGAAATCCAAAAAATAAGATATGATTAGATGGCAAATATTTAAGCATTTCCTTAACTTGGACGTTTGCAGTTCAGATCTGGTACCCTTTCAAAATCTTGAAAACTGTATCCAAAAACTGGATCTGCCAATTCAGATTCTGGTGATTGGAGATTAGACGACATTTATCTCAGGAGTGCCAAATTCCAGTGATTACAAAGTTTAAGAACAAAATAACCAGAAGGTGGCAAAATAGAAGACCCCTCAAAAAAGCAAGGGAAAGACCAGGCTGAGCTGAGTGTTAAACTGTTATAATGAAGCCAATCAGCTATACTTGGATGGATGTGGTACAATTTGAGAGGCAGGAATCTCTCTCTCTGATGTTCAAGTTAATTTGATTATTTGAGATCTCCAATAGTTTACTCTTCTCTAATTCTGCCAGTTGGTAAGAACTGTCACTATATGAACATCGACTGCATTGACTTATATTTTATTATGCGAGTATTTTCATGGCTATATTAAAGTGCATTCATCCAGTCCTTGAGTTAGAGAAGAATAGGATGGCATGATTTGTACCATCCTGATAGCTGAGATCTGCCTCAGTAACAAAGCTAGGGAGTGATGCTGTCTGTACAGATGTAACAGGAAGAGGAAATGGCCTTTGGGACAGGAGGAAGAGTCACTGCCAAAGCAACAATCAGGTAAAAGAGACCCGAGTCCAGAGCAAGAACGTAGGGTGGATAACATGTCAGAAAACCCCCTCCTAGTTCTCAGAAAAATGAGGGAGAGAGGGAGGGAGCACATTCAGACTTACAAGATTCTGTTAATATAGCCTTACTATACAATAAAATAGTATTGTCCTACATTGCATTGGTTTCCTAGTCTGGTCTACCTTGAAGAGCCGACTTCGGCATTACTATGGGATAATGAAGGTCAGCATTTGGTAAATTCTCTTAATTTCATTTCCCCTCCTACACAATGTTTCCAGCTGCAGGAAAAATCACTACCAATTACTGCCTTTTAAGATTGGTGGGGTGGTCTTGGGAGAGTGGGTGCTTGACAGAAACTTTACCCACCTTTCTAATTGACTGATGGACATGTTGCAAATTACATTGCCTGTGGAAGGCCTTCCGTCGCATCTTCAATACTGGCATTAAGATAGACCCAAACAGGTTAGAAACTATAATATCAGAAACAGCCCTGTATTCTCAGGTGGGCTCTTCTTCCAAGGAAAAACATGATATAGATACAAATTCTGGAATTCCACATATAATCCAAAACTTTTATATTTATTTTCACAATCTGAAGTTTGAAGGACATTTGGAGCTATGAGAGGAATTGCCTTATGCCTACCAATACCTTTTGTGCCTTTAGACTGTTAGGAATTATTGGTTTTTATTACTAACATGTATACTATATTGAACTGAAGCACCACGGTCTTCAGGAAAACAGTAAAAAAAATTATTTCAGTGAACAAGTGGATATTATTTGCTGTTCAGATCCCTGTCATTTTTATCTAAAAATGCTGAAGATTTTTATTACAATAATGACATTTTGTTTTATGCTGAATATTATTAATTTGATTTTCTTTTTATTGCTTGGTGAATATCATTTGCCAGAATGCCAAGGTAATTGACTGATGAACCCTCCTTGATCTGGTCAGTGAGTGAAATGGTTATAAGAGGTTCCCTTCAATAGTGAGATGGGTGGCATATTTATTTATAATAAATACATTTCTAAAGTTTATGACAGAATGGTGTAGAGCAGTGCTTCTCAACCTCAGCAGCTTGAAGACATGTGGACTTCAAATCCTAGCTGGCTGGGTAATTCTAGGAGTTGAAGTCCATACATCTACACAACATCTTCACCAAGTTGCTAAGCTTGAGAAACACTAGATAGAGGAAAGGATACAAATGGTAAAGAGGATTAGGCTATTTTTCTTTGGATACCAACTCCAATACTTTCCATCAAAAGTAAACAATCTCCAAACACTGCTAAACTACAACAACTGGTTTTGCCAGACTTAGTGAGAGTTGAACTGAATATCTGAAAGTACTACAGTTTGCTCATTCCTCCTTTGAACAGTAGCAATTCTCTGCCAGAGCATTTGCATTTTAACTGAAAGTGAAAGGTGGAATTTGATTAAACCCTGACCTGTTCTACAGAGTGGAACTATGAAGTCAGATAATCAAATCTGTGGAAGACAAAAATACTTTGAAAAATAAAAGATTTTAAAAAATACATCTAGGCAGGCTTGAACAATGACTGAAACAGACAAGATGAAATATATCATCTGGGAAGGAATCATCCAGATCATAAGAAGGAAGCAAATCAATCCCTGCTGCCATGATCAGACCCTGTTTGTAATATAGTATGGTGTTTAAAAAAGATATTGACAAAATGGATAGAATTCAAAAGAAGAAACTAACACCTGTGAGTTTTTTTTAAGAAACAGGATATGTTTAGTTGCAAAGAAGAAGTAAGTATAGCATTACTATCATCTTTAGCTATCTAAAGGGATATCATGTTGAGGAAGACTTGTTCTTTGTCATCACAGAGATCAGGACCAGAAGAGCTGGGTTGGAACTATAAGATTTAGATTAGATATTAGGAATATTTTTTTTTCACCTTAATGTCAGTGAACCAATGGAATGATCTGTCCCATGAAGGACAGATCCTTCATTCCTCTTCACCAGAGGTCTTCCAACAGAGGCTGGAGAATCTTCATTCAAAATGTTTCAGCAGATCTTGCACTATAGATGTGAGAGTTGGACCATAAGGAAGGCTGAGTGTCAAAGAATTGACGCCTTTGAATGGTGGTGCTGGAGAAGACTACTGAGGGTCCCTTGCGCTGCAAGGAGATCAAACCAGTCAGTCCTACAGGAAATCAACCCTGATTGCTAACTGGGAGGACAGATACTGAAACTGAAGCTCAAATACTATGGTTACATAATGCAAAGAGGGAACTCATTGGAAAAGACTGTGATGCTGAGAAAGATTGAAGGCAAAAGGAGAAGAGGACAGCAGAGGATGAGATAGTTAGATTGCATAGTTGGTGCAATGTCATGCATTTTGGCAGACTCCAGGAGGTAGTGGGAGTCAGGGAAGCCTGGCATGCTTCAGTCCATGGGGTCACGAAAAGTCAGATATGACTGCATGGCTGAAGAACAACAATGTTCCTTCCAACTCTGATTTCAGACAAAATCACTTTGCTTAATAAAACATACTCCCACATAACCATGCACACATGGTGCTTCTGACATGAGTTTAGCAACCATACACACATTTTATGCTGTGTGGATACACATATGCACACAAGGGATCACAGTAAGATGTCATGAAGAACGTATTGCCACCTCATATTTTGTAATATAAGAAGTTTCATTGACTATAACTTCAAAAATAAGGAATAAATCAGGCTTCATTAATAATTGCTCCTTTGTATAGGGATAAGTGAGAGCTAGTTTGGTGTCGTGATTAGGCATCAGGCAAGAAATTGGGAGACACAATCCCCAGGCAGTCTCTGAGAATCAGATGTGGTT
>JANHZU010006560.1:57853-74270 GCA_032468055.1 Acrochordus granulatus | reverse complement strand
TCAGGGCTCATTGTTGAGGCAAAGTTTCCCACTTAAACTTTTCTCTGCAAGAAGTCCTTCTAAATATCACTCTAGAAAAGGAAGATTGTATCCTGTCAGAAGGTAATCACAGTTGCATACTTCTCTGCTTCAAATAAGCAGAGAAACATATAAATAAGAGAAGGGGATGGAGCAGGAAGGAGAGTACTATAGATACTTGATAAAACTTTGGACTGTAAATCAAAACTTTACAATTTTTAGTAATCAGTAATAAAATAAATTTAAGACATAAAAAAAGTTTTATTTATTTTATTTGAAATTATCTGGATATCCCTGCGCTATAAAAATGGTAATGCATTGACCCAAAGCCTGTCTTTGCTTTGGGAACAATATAGGAACATTTCCAGATGGGTTGGCTTTTTTCTATCTCCAGCCAGAGATAAAGCTAAGCACTTTGTTTTCATTATAATATGCTTTTGCAAAAGTGTGTCCTTACTTTATCCCCTTCCATTCCTATGAGAAAATAATGCAAAAGTTTTCTGTTGGTAGAGATGTTCAGACAGTGGCTGGGTGGTTAAAGAACCTATAGGAAATCCTGCACTGAGGAGGGCTTGGCCTAGATCCCTTCCATAACTCTATAATTCTAACACTGAAGACTTTTAAATGCAATATTTGAAAGGGGGTGATTAATGTATATTCTAAAGGAACATCTGCCTTATTTCTTAGGCTCACTAGAAATTTCCCTCTGAAGTCCCCTTTTTGACATGTACATTCCTAGAATCATGGAATCAATATATTATCGGCTCAGAAGAATCATTGAAGCCCTCATGTTTTATGTAGGAAAACAAGTAAAGCATTCCAGTGAAGGGCAGTTCCTCCATCTCTCTGGGCAATGGGTTCCACTGTGAAAATGCTCTTGCTGGTTCATTTTGTCAGCTGGAATCTCTTTATGTACCTTACATCCATTGCCTTGCATCCTGCCCTCCAGAATGATAGAGAATAGATATTCTGCTCCTGTGAAACACTCCTACGGCTACTCGAAGAGTGTTGTCACATGTTATTTATTATTTTAGTTACAATTTTTATTTATGACTCCATATGGACACTCAGCAATTTATGTTACATCCATTGACCATAACATCAGTTAACATAACATAAAATAATCATCTAATAAAACACTCTTCCTGATGACCAAAGCCCAATTGCATTATAAATTATAACTGAGATTATAAATCAAAACCTCTGCAGAACATTTTCTTTTACTGCTTTCCTGAAGACTCTAAGGGAGGACGCCATCCAAATCTCTGGGAAGTTGCTGTCCACAGTGATGGAGCAGAGACAAAATGCACATTGTCTCTTGTTCCTTTCACTCTGAACTTTACACAGAGATACCCTTAACAGCCCAATTTGAGTTACACATATTGGACAGATTGGTGCCGATGCCACGTATCTCTATAATAATCAAAAGCTTGAATTGTAATCAGAACTCCATTGCAAACGCTGCAGTGGCTGCAACTTCATTGTTAGATAATTACGGCAACTCTTACTATCAGTAGTGGGCTGTTGCATTTGTATTAACTGTACCTTCTGGGAAGTCTTCAGGGGGAATTTAGATTGTATTGCAATAGTCCAACTTGGAGCTTATAAGGGAATGCATAACCATCATCAGGACATCTGGAAGGGTCATAATTGGCATATAACTGAAGCTTGATCAATCCTAACCACAGTCTCCGCTGCTTATTTCGCAATAATCCTATGTATAGAAAAATCCCCAAATTATAGATGCACTGCTTTAAGAAAAATGCTATGTTTATTCAGAGTTATACTGGAGCAGTCAGGGATAATTTCTGGACAAACAGCACCTCCATTTTGTATGGATTCAATTTCAGTTTCCAGAATGTCATTACCTTCAAACACCAGACACTCTTCACTCTCAACATGAGGGATAGACAGACAGACAGATAGCATGGTGGCCTAGCAGTTAAAATTTGGCCAGAAGATAGGCATCCAAGCTCAAGACCCAGGTACTGCATAATAAGATGAGCTCCTGTTGTTCACCTGTTGTTAGCTCCTGCCAACCTAGCAGTTCAAAGCATGTAAAAATACAAGTAGGTAAATAGGTACTACCTAAATTGGTGGGAAGATAACAGCGTTCTGTGCGCCTCGGCATATAGTCATGCTGGCCACATGATCATGGAAGTATCTTTAGATAAATGCTGGTTCCTCAGCTATGAAATGGAGATGAGCACTGATTCCTAGAGTCAGACACAACTGGCAGGGACCCTTTACCTTTTGTGTGTGTGTGTATAAAATCAGCATATTGATAATAGCTCACCTTGAACTGCCTGATGACCTATTGACTTCATGTAGATACTGAAGAAGAAGAGAGAAAGAGAGAGCTAATCCACAAAGAAGCAACAATGAGTCAATCTTTCATCTTCAGCCACTACTGTTTGCTATAAATCATGTAGGAAAGAGTAGATCCATGGTAAACCTATGTCCCCTAGTTCTATCTGTTTTAAGTGGTCCAGAAGCATATTACAATAAGCCATATCAAAGTCACCCAGAGTGGCCAATTCTGTTTCTGTCCCAAAGTCATTCAGATATTTCCTTCCCACCTTGACTCTGGAGATGTTATTTATCCATATGACCAGGTTCAGGGAAAATATTTGGTTGGGCATATACTACAGCTCTTTTCAAGATGGCTGTTACCAACTCCTCCTCCAGTTAGATGTTCACCAGATTCAGAATCCAAACTCACACATTCCTAGATCCACCAAAATACCAGACTAGACCTGGCTGAAATGAATGCCAAATAATCTTGCTTACATATCCACCATAGAAGTGGTCCTGTTATACAGATGCAAATGATTAAGGATTTTTTGGGGGGAGGGATAGTTCTTTGGGATTGAGCATTAGACACTACAGAGCATCTTCTTCAGTGTGGTGCCCTCCAAATATATTGGAGTGCAAACTGTCCAATAAAACGGTAAAGGTTACCCTGCCAGTTGTGACTGTCTCTAGGGTGCGGGGCTCATCTTCAAGCTGCAGTTATCTGAGGATGCTTCTGTGGTCATGTGGCCAACATGACTAGACACAAAAGGTACATGGACACTGTTACCTTTTCTGCCAAAATAGGTGGTACTTATTTATCTACGAGCATTTGCATGCTTTCGAACTGTTAGGTTGGCAGGAGCTGAGGCAAACAACAGGAGCTCGTAGTGCTTAGGAATTATGGAATCATAACCGAACATATTTATGTCAGAAAAGGCTGATCCATTGATTTACAAGAAAGCTTTTCTTTATATTTCACATTTGCTTTTAAAAAATTGCCAGCATTTTACTCAAAACCATTTAATGCTTGAAAGAATCGATAGAAATGCTGTTGCTTTCACTGTGATGGCTCCAAAAGAAAATTATAGCATCTCAGCTCTATTAACATTTGTAAACAATTTCCAAACAAAATGGGGAGTTCTGGACTTACATTTTGCTTGATGATGACAAGTTATGTGCTTATAAAAAATTACAACAAAGCAAGCTGCCTTTGGAGCAAAAAAAGTATGATGGAATCTTGCTTTGTGCTCACCTTATATCTATTATGGGCTGTATGGGAAGCATGAAATTATCTGTTATTGTTCTTCTTTGTTGCATTACAGCCTATGAAATGCCTTGCTGAATCTAGGAATCCATCTCATCCAACATTAGTTTAACAATGGTTAGATGCTTCTAGCAGGCCCACAAGAACTGTAGGCAGGCAACAATAACCTTTCTCTTGCATTAAGGCGCCTCCCATCTATCAGGGGAAGGGCAGAGATAAGACTGGATTGCTGCATCTCACCTTGTGCTGTAGTTGCTCAAAAGGCCACAAGAGGCACATCAACTTCATTCTATTGTGACCTTGAGGTAACCACAGTGACTTTGATTATCACTTGTATCTGTCATTCAGAGACAAACTGATTTATCTGTCACTCAGTTTGATCAAATATGAACAACTACAGAGAGTGTACACATATCAAAGGAGTTTTTTGATTGGCTCAATTGTTTTCAAATGGATTTGAGAGTACCGATATCATGTTCCTATGCCAAGGGATCAACTTTTGCTTAAATCTTTAAAAATCTGCTTATGCTAGTTTTAAAATCCATATCTGGTGTCAATGAGTGTCATACGTTTATGAATATTGATTATTTTTCTAGAATTCTATGTTAAACACTGAGATCTAGTTTCAATCCTTTCTTTAACAATACATTCAATCAGGGAATGCAAATAGACATGAAACTAAAACAGGTCATTCCCCAATTAATATGAGGAACTACATAACATAGTTTGAGAAACTCCATGATTTGCAAGAAAGAAAATAGGAATTACGCCATGCTGATGGAGTGTTTAATATACTGTATGCTAGTGAAATATTTAATGTTAGAAAAGAAAACAGAACACAGGGATGGCAATATTGGAATATTCTGGAGGAGGGTATGGTTGCTTTGGATAGAAGTCTGCACAGGAAATAACATTCTAAACAGAATTTTATTGTGAGATTCCCTGGTTATAGCCCACTCAAAATTCCCAAATCCTTCTGTTGAAGTTGCTTCCTGAATATGCATGCCATTTTCTTTTGTACATACTTCATCTCTACATAAGAAAAAAAATGCCATCACAAAAGAACATAATGATTCCAAAGCCCACATACACAGACATGGCTCATGTGCCAAGAATGCCATATGGTTGCACATTGTTTTGTGCCATTTCCAAATGTATAATTTCAGCCTACTTCAGGGACAACATGTAGGTGACTAGATTTTCAAAAGCTAAGCAGAAGTTATATGTGTGCAGTGGAAAACAGGCTCACTTTTGAATCCAGAACAGATCATTTTATGGGGACATTCTGCTGAAGCGGGTCAATGAACATTCTCAGTCATTCAGGTAGAATGGTCTGGAGGTTGAGTCATGGCAACTGGACTTCTTTTCTTTTGGTTCGAGACATTTCACTGCTTATCCAAGTAGCTTCTTCAGTCTGAGAAAAAGTTGGTTAGGGGACCCCATATATGTCTTTCAGGGTGGCTGCATTTCTCACTTAACGTGATTAGGCTCATAAGATGGATAATAGGAGATGTGAATAAATAGAAAGTCTATGGGCTAGAGATGTTCAGCACCTAAATCCCTCATTCATCCCCAAGTGGGTCGTTAAGTGTGATCTCCCTAGTGAAGTGGGTCCACCGTGAAGTGGTCTTAATCTTCCTGGGGACTAATGAAAGAGCAGTATGAAAAATGGGGGTCAAGTTGTGTCTGAGGCCTTCACTTCAGTCATGGAGCCTTCTAAGCAAGTCTCCAGTTCCCTGAAAGCCCCAGGCCTGATAATATATCCAGATCTTGAGGGCCTTTCAGAATATCCAAAGGAATGGACCTAATCTAATTTTGGAATCAGTGAGGTAGATCCCTAGCTGATGGTAGGGTTTTATTGTTATTTGTAAAAAGGTTGCTTATTTATTAAATTTATACACTGACCATTTTGCTGTCTAAGTGACTCTTGTCAAGCAGTGTTAGAGCTGATAATTACTTAGAGAGGAGATTGCTAGGAAAACCAAGACTTGTAGCTTATACCAAGAGTTTAAAAAAAATGGAAAACCAAGACTTGTAGCTTATACCAAGAGTTTAAAAAATATCCTGGCAAGAGATAGTGGTAAGTTGGCTTAATAGTTGCTAAATAGTTAGCAACTTATTGTTGCCAAGAAAACAACAAAGACAGCTTCAGGTAGTTCCCAAGAACAAAGCTTGATTCAGGAAGTCCTTCCTCATACCTTGTGATTTGCATATATGAGTGCATTCCTGTCTTATTATGTGGCAGAGTCACTAGCTTAATACAAAACCAAACAAACCAGATTTGAAAAACAACAAAAGTGATATGTATCTATAACTTTAGCATATTCTACATTGCCAAAATTCTTGCTTTTTCTCCCTGATTTGCATTGGCTACATCTGGACCTGCAGAACTTGTTTCAAGGGCCATCAATACTCACTAAATTGTTTTTTGCACCTTCAGGCATTGAAACATCTGCATTTTCTCTCTTTTCTTAGGTAAAAGTAATGATCTTAACAGCTACATTACTCATTGCTTTTCGCATTTATTGAAGAGGCAGATGGATTGAGAGAAAGAAGAGGAAAAAAACATGCTTTGGGCATGTTGGCTCCAGGAAGTCATTTGAAATTGAACTGGGAAGGAAAGAAACTCTTAAAGTAAAACCTACAAATATGGAACTTGACAATATGTGAATGAGCAGTGGGATTTCCACAATATGTAATACAGAAATGAAGAAGGTCTTGTAATGATTTAGAAGTGTCCTTGTCTTTCTGAACCAATGTATTTTAGTAACTGATCAGTGATTATTTTAGATCTGAATAGCCCGGACCCAGCTGGTATTTCAAAGAGCTGACCTTTCACCCAAATGGGGAATGTCTGAAACTTCCTTTTAACCCAGATTGCTTTTTAACCCAGATCCTGCTTGGTTATTCTGCCATCCATATCCTTCTTTCTGTTTCTTGTCATATTTAAGGTCTTGTTTTAAATCATTTGTAAAGTACAGGGAGTCTTCAGGTGCTTATGGTGGCCTTTTTGATTTCCATTGTGAAGCAACTAACAATATCTGTGTCCTTTCTCTTGGGGTCACTCTCTCTTTATATATATAAGGAATCAAATAGCACATTTGTTTTGAAGTCAGTATCATTTTAAAAGTACCTACAACAAATAAGTACCTGTGATTGGGCATATGGCCAACCATTATCTGACTATAAAGTACCCAAAGAAAACAATAAGGATGATATGGAAAGCAAGCCAACATCACTAGGTCCAAAGAAGCCCATGTTGAGTAAAATGTTGATGAAAAATGAAAAAATGAGTTGTTGAAAAATGAAAAAATGAGTAAAATGAGTTGTTCTACCAGCCATTTTCTAGGTGATTCTCTGTGTTGGTGGTGGGGAAACTGAGCTGGGAGGATGTGGGTTTTAGCCATGAGATCCCACATTGGCTGCAGCATTCCATTTAATAAGCCAACATTAATAACAAAATAGATAAATGCTAAGGAAGCCACTGTCTCAAGCAGCCACAAACATTAAGTTAAAATGTTTATTTGCATCCCTCCCAAAAAACTTGAGAAACTCTGAAGTAGAGCAATACTTCAATCTGTTATAATTTTCTTTCTATCTCATTTTGCTTACAGATAGGATGCACTGCTCTCTACCATTTGATCTTCAGGGAGGAATAGATTTAATCTTCTGGAATAGATTTAATTGAAAATAGTCAATAGCCCTAACTATTTAATTATTAAGTTGAAATTTAAACTTAGGTCTGACTAGGTTATAGTCAAACTATCGTTCTGACTCTGGATTTTGGTTACCACTGTTGTAACAGAGAACACAAAACCATATACACAAATATTGACAGGATTTCTAGCTCTCAGAAAAATTCTACTAGGGCTGTGGCCATTTCAAAAATAATTTAGAAGAGATGTTTTGGATTATGCACAAACATAGCATCTCTCCGCTATTTACTGAAAACTTTTTTACTAGCTTCAATGGAAATCTGAAAAAACCTCTGCTTTAAAAGTTACATTAAATATTTTGCTGTTTTAATGATTTGGTTCATTAAAGCAATAACATCTTTTTAGGAGAAAGAATAGAAATCTGAAAAGAGGCAAGTGTGTTAGAATGAATAGCAGAAAAAAATTGGGCTTACTGGAGATATAAATCAATTCTTCCAAATCATTTTCAAAATGTCCACAGCCCTAATGTCTATTGTAAGAAAGAACTCTTAAAAGGCAGCTTGTTTTTGAAGTGATGTTTGTAGGTTCCTATATTCACATGAAAGACTGGCTCCTAGACTGTGTAAGAGTAGGGTGTAAACGAAATCTTATGAATAAGGCTTGCAGGGTTGATAAAGAGCATGGTTCTTCTGCTTGTTTACATTGTAAGCAAACCAACCTCTTGTCTGAACTGTGTAAAAGGAGAAGTGCATTGTGAAAAGTCCTTGAGAGTTAATTTTAACAATGTGAATGGAATCTATGTTTTTTTGCTTCCTCTAGAAAAGGCAACATGACAATTATCTTGTGACTAAGAATGGTGCATAGAGGGAAAGATGCATAGATTTTATAACCCAAAGTTGTTAATTCTACGTACTGTATCACCTTTTTGGTACTTAAGATTGGAGGAGAATAAGAAAAATTGGGTTATGTTTATAATAATAAAATTTGGTTATTATTTTTAATGATTAAAATAGACTTTGACTGCAAAAGGATGCTTGATCAGCTTCCATGAAATTTCACTGATATGAAATTCAGTCATCAAGGATCAAGCTGAATATTTCTTCTGCATCTTGGTGGTAAGATCAGTATTCTATTTGCTGGATTAAATATTTCACTGTTATCTAGTGTAAACATTTAAGTGCTTGGCTCCTCCACATCTCTTCTGGACACAAGGACACCAAAAAGGATATCTGAAAGAGCAGGAGAAATGGTCATATTCCTCTTTCCCTCTTTACCTTTGAGGGTGCCACCCTTTAAGATCACATAAGTGACTCCCTTTAAAAAGGAAGTCTTGGCTTAGCACAATCTGAAGTGGTACTTGGAGTGTTGCAGGCAAGAGCGAGTATGGAGCAGAAGAGGAATTCAGGGGAGGAGTATAGTGCCCAGAATGAGGCAGTGTAATGCTGAAGAATATTGGCAAAAGCACAATATCTCAGATCACATTGTCCCTGATTTTCTGAATAGTCCAGAATATTAACCCTCAAGAATTGTGGTCCAGAGTGTTGCCATTCAAACAAGGAGTGCAGGACCCTAGAAGGGCCCAGAGTAAAACCCAAATAGCAGGTGAGGAAGTAAGCCTACATTACTAGCAATTACTTTGAAATCTGCGCAGTTTAGGTGGCTTCAGTGAAACACTAAATGCTGGCAGTGCTCCAAAGGCCCAAGAGTTGGACAGTATAATGATACAGTATATGGGAATGACCTTATGAGACAGAAGAAAAGCTGCAGACGAGGCAAAAGTCAGCAGAAGCTATCCTAGCCCACCAAAACTGAAGGGACTTGGGAATGTTTTGTAATGGTATGTGGGTTGACCTTAGAAGATGAGAGCAAGAGATACTACCTAGGAAATGATCAGAAAAGGGAGGTAAACTCATATTTGAATAACAGGCAGAGAAAGAAACTTAGAAAGGATATGCCATAATTTATCAGGCAATAAAAAGAGACAAAATTCTGTTAATGTAAAAGGTAAAGTTTTCCCTGCCAGTTGTGTCTGACTCTAGGGGGCAATGTTCATCTTGTTTTACAGCTGAGGAGCCAGCATTGTCCAAATATGTTTCCATGTGGCTGGCATGACTATATGCTGAGGTATATGGACACTGTTCCCATCCCACCAATAAAAGGTAAAGGTAAAGGTTACTCTGCCAGTTGTGACTGACTCTAGGCTGTGGTACTCATCTCTGTGTCCAAGCTGAAGAGCCAGCATTTGTCTGAGGCCGCTTCCATGCTCATGTGGCTGGCATGACTAGATGCCAAAGGTGCATGGACACTGTTACCTTTCCCACCAAAGTAGGTGGTATCTATTTATCTAATTGCATTTGCATGCTTTTGAACTGCTAGGTTGGCAGGAGCTGAAGCAAACAATAGGAGCTCACCCTGTTGCATGGCAGTGCCAGGTCTTAGGCCACTGACCTTCCAGTTAACAAGCCGAGTGTCTTAATCACTTATTCCACTGCACCTCCTTACCATCCTGCCAAAGGTGGCACCTATTTATCTACATGAATTTTTTCATGCTTTCAAACTGCTAGGTTGGCAGGAGCTGGGCAGACAATTGGAGCTCATCCTGTCACGTGGTGGCACTTGGGTCTCAAACTTGAGTCGCCAACCTTCCAGCCAACAAGCCCAGCATCTTAACTGCTCACTGCACTTGACTGTTACTGTAACCTTACAACAAAGTAGAATTAGTTCATCTTGTTGTGTTTCCTGTCAGGTCTACTTGGAAGGCTGACAGTTTCAGAAGGGATTCTCCCTAGTTTTCTGGAAAGTCAAAGGAAAAGAGGGGAGAAATACTTGCAAGATTTTGTTACTATAACCTTACAATAAACATAGTGTTAGTACTCATAGGTTGTGCTTCTTTCTGGACTACCTTCAAGGGCTAACAGGCAGCCTTTCCAAGAAGGCTGAGAGTAGCAACTCAAGACAAAGCAGACTTTCTCAAGACTTCAGCCAGCAATAGATTTCTGCAGTGCTTTGTGCACGCTAATCACCTGGGACTTCAGTAAGCAAAATGATGCAGAATAAACAGTAGATGAATAAGCAGTAGAGTAAAGGAACATTGTTAATGAAAGTATAGATTTAAGATAAGACAGTGTAAGGGATAAGATAGAAGCTTAAAATAGAAGCTAAAGAATGATAGAAAATACAATACATCATTAAGAAGTTAAGAGAAAAGACTTCTGGTGAGGACATGGCCAACTGAAATAGTGGGGATGATGCTACAGCTAAAGTCACTGGTCAGATATGGGATCCAGGCCAAAGAAATCTTCTGGAGAAAGGATAGATTGTAAGTTCACCTATACATCCTTTGTGCAGTAACTCCTTGTGAATAGATGGCAGGAACTGATGTATTAGTGATCTGCTCATGAGTTGAGTGGTGGAAGTTGAGGAATTACTTCAAAAATCATAGCTGTAATCATTCCCTTATTTAAGGACAAAAGGTTGGCCAATCTTCATTCTTAATCATTTTGGAATTCATTTTTTGTTGCTTTTTAAATAATGAGAACCTCTGGAATGGCAAGCTATTCACTGGGTGAGTTTCCTTCAGTCCTTTACAGAAGAAGATTCAAAGAAAGTTTAAGGATCTATTTTTTTGGATTTAACACTTAAAGCATTTTAGAAAGTTATACATGGATTAAAGTTCCATATTGATTTAATATGATTCTGAAATTCAATATAAGAATCTTTCCTGTGAGAAACTATTTTTTGCATTTGGAAAAAAAAAACATAATAAGATGGAATTTTGGAGGTTGGGCATTAGAGGGCACCAGAAGGAAATAAATATTACATTTAAGGCAAAGAATACTTAAACTCAATATGATAATACAAAATGGAGGAAAATCTTTTAACAATGGATGCCTTAGAGATATTTGTGAACAAATATCTAACAGAAGTTAGTATTAAAGATCCATTATTGATAAACTAAATAATGTTATGGAAGAAAAACATGGGTTTACTAAATCAAGTAGATATGTTGTTATTTTTGTTAACCCTTAATGGACTTTTGCTGACTAGGATGGATAATGAGGTTTTAAAGATTTGTTTATAGAAAATGAGATGAGATAAGGGATGAATAGATTGTTGTATTTGGTAATAAGTTATTAGAGTTGTTCATACTTGCTGGAATGAATGGGAAAGTTAATTCTTTTCTTTCACTTTTTATTTTTTTCTTAGCACTTCTATTTTTTTCTTTTTTTACACCTTGTATTAGTTTTATCAGTATAATATAATATTTAATAACATAATCATTTAAAAAGTTGTGAGAACAGGACAGGAAATAGACCTGAGGTGGAAATTATAAATAAATGAAAATTTGTCTAAAAACAAACAAATCTGGAACTTCAAGTTTAGATTAACACTTTTATTTTGGAGAAAGTTGGTAATAAAAAGCTTGGTTACAGAAATGCTCATGCCTCTTTTGTGAGTCTGTTGCAATACCCCAACCTAAACTTCAAGGACTGTTGTTCACAATATTTTGGACAGCTGCAAGTTCTCTCTGATGTAAACTTTTTGAAGAGAGTATCAACAGAAGCAGTTCATTAAATGGCCAAAATGTTAGTATTATAGTACTTCTTGACTAGACATTTGGACATCTGTATGATCTGCATAGCTGCAACTCATCCAGCCTCTGTCCATCTTCAAAAACTATGAAATTAAAAGCAAGAGGAGGGATGAAGAGGTGAAGGTGAACTGAAAGACATTCCTAGTAACTGGGAAGAAGTAGAATAAGCCAGTTTTTCATCCAGCTCAAACTTGCTGGAATGCCAGCCTGAGTGTGTTTTTCAGTTGTGGCCTCCCCACCCTCCCTTCAGGACATTGTTCCTATCTCACTCCAAGCTAGTGCTAGCAAACTGCATCTCGAAGCAAGCAGAATAAATGTATCTAACTAGGCACCTACTGTACTAAAAGCATAAGACATCTTCTATTCACCTCTGTTTCACCTCTGTTCTGTACACTGCAGGCAGAAATTCAAGATAGCATTGTAGATAAAATATGACTACTGGAATTGAAAAGTACTAGTGTTATTACAAGATAAATGTTAAACTCATCCAGAAGCCCATGATAAAGGATTCCTGGCATCTTCTAGAATAGTGTTAGCTAGTTCTGGATTAAATTGGTATCCCCTATATGTACAGGGACTATATGCAGTACCCAACCTAGCTGAAGAGTACCAAGTTGGGAAAACTGTTTGAGATATTACTATTGCAAGTCCATTCAATATCCCTTTTAACTTTTGCTGTCACTGAATGGAGGTAAACCTCAGATCTACATATTGCAGGGTTTTTTAACTAGATTTTTGAAGACATCAGTGGATGTCATGAAAATTCCCTGAATGGTTCCACTGCATGATCTTTTTAGCAAAAGTCGTATTCTGTTGCAGGAGCAAATACACAGCAATGCTTCAAACATCACTGTGTTCTCTTAGGAACATAAAACTGGATATATGAAAATACAATTCAGTTTTTAAAAGTTACTATGATATCTTTAAGTGTCTAATGTTTATGCAAAGTCATTTGCTTCTAACAGTGAGCATATTGTTTTGCAATAAAACAATTTTCTTGTTTTATTGTCCAATTTAGGAAAAAAATAATACACTCCATTTTGTATTATCATATTTTTGTTGGGGGCCCCATGCCTCTGAGTCAGTACTTTACCATAACAGGTTCCAGATTTCATGGAAGACTTGAGTAACAAAAAAATCAGGAAGCATCTATTAATATCAGCTGTACTTAATCACCCAGTATTTAGAAGTGGGTTTATTTGGCACTAATAATAGTCATTTCATGGTCTATTAGTAACTAGTAAATATTAGTAATATTTTGAGGTGCACTGAATTTTTCTGTAGGTGGAATAAGGGCACTTTCATATAGCACAGCTTTTATATTTCTTTCTCCCAATTTCTCACAAACTAGTACAAAGCTGATCTTTGATCATCAGCTATGATTTGTTTTTTATTTTGGATGGGTTTATATTGTCCTTTTAACTGTTTTTATTTATTGGGTTGGTTTGTTGTTTTTATACTGTTGTTATTGTTTGTGAGCTGCTCAGAGTCTTGTTTGGAGATGGGCACCTACATAAATTTGATAGATGAAAAGAAAAGAAAGGAAAGACCACCATCTCTTGATTCTAAGGGTGTCCTACCTTTAGATTTCAGCTGAAAAGACCCTGCTAACTGTAATGCTGGAGGAATGGTGGTGTTTTTCCAGCCAGGTGCTTTTTACAACAGCTCTGACCATAGCTGTAGGTTGCAGCATAGAACTTAAGGATGGGTGTAATGGCTACTCAAGTCCAGAAGTTGGGTGGTAGAGTGAGGTACGAGCTGGATACGTGCTCTTTGTGTAAGTAGAGAAAATCAAGGCAGGCTGTCTTTTTTCCCCTTGGACTATATTGTGAAACCAACTAACAACTGATTAGAAGGATTAAGATCAGATGGCCTGAAATGCCTTGTATTATAATGAAAGCTGAGCAAGGGTTGGCTCAACCATCATGCCTTGGAAGGCATGATGATGCAAGAGTAAATCCAATAGGAACAAACCTGTTGCTGTGAAATAAAATAATCAGTGTAACTTTGGTTTGAGATAAACTGGCACAGAGCCAGACAAATACTGACTAAGCCCTTAAAACAAATGAATATCAGGGGATTGGTAGGTCCAAAGTCAATCTGGGAGGGGTACAGAGCATGTGAATGAAAGAATCATTAAAAAGGAAGTCAGAGCTAGTTTTCTTTTTGTCAGGGCATTCAGATTTTTTTTAAAAAAACAGCCCTCTCTGCAGTCCTTATGATTCACACAGACAGTATCATTTTACTCCTTGTGATGGCAGTATATAAGATCAAGGATTGAACAGTTCTGTGATAGATTAACTCACACTTTTAGTATTCCCTCTGATGAATCACTGCTTGCTTTAACTGATCACCTCTGCTCTGAATCACACTACTAGCCCAGCTTCCTTCTAGTGAAGAAAAATATGAGAGAAAAGAACTCATCCATGCTGGAGGCTGCAATAGAGGATCTTAGTTTTCTAGTTCGGTAAACTAGTCTTTTTCCAATCTGGTGCCTTAAGATAGGTTGGACTTCAATTCCCATTTCCTAACTATAAGCTCAGGATTTCAGGTGGTGATGTTTATTCAACCTGAGGGCATCTAGCCTACTTTATGAACCTGAAACCTATATAGCTAGAATACTCAAGTGACAGTGAAAAAAAGTTGCTGCTATTTCAACAATTTTGTCTGGTACCTGCAAAATATTATTTAAAGAAGAAGAAGAGATGCATTTCACTTCTTTAAATGTAATTGCAGGCATTTATTGCAGTATTCGTTGAAAAGTGCTGCCTTGGAAATGCAGCCAATACATTTATCATGCTACTTATCCCCATTAGAGCTTTGTGCAGGAATTCATATCTGTTGCCTCTGGAGTGCTGCAATATGGAAAGACAACTTCTAGGCATGTCTACCTTTCTCCTCTGCCAACACCCATTTCTGGCTTATCTTCCAGCTGCCCTCTTTCTACACCTGCTGCTTCTGTCCTACACACCATTGCTAGTTTTGCCTATGCAAAAAGATGAGGTAAAGCAAGAAGCCAGAAACTGTGGAGTAGCTCCAAAGTTCATTTGCATGGGAAGAGACTGGCAAATTCATACGCAGGAGGGGGCAGATTGTTTTACAAATCCAAACCTGTCTTGGATGCAAGGATAAGCTGTGAAACTTTGCTGCAGTCCTGCTGCCATGGAGATGGCACCTGTGGACAAGATCCCTCCAGAATATCCTCATGTGCAGCCCATAAAATTTCTTGACTGAGAAATCAAGGTGGTGGGTGCATGCAACTATGGCTTCTCACCTGAATACACCTACATTGTTTCCTAAATTGGACAAATTTTATTAGTAAGAGTGTTTTGCTGAAGCCTGTTAAAGTCTCTCAGTTGTTTCTACTCATCCTACCTGCAGTCTGGCAGGAGGCACATCATTTGGTCCTGTTGGCTAAGGAGTGTCATCTGACAGGGCCCAGAAGGAGAGGAGAGTCTTTCTGCCAGGGTGCTTGACCTGATTAAGTTAACCCCAATCTTGTTAGTCTTTCATATGGCCCTCAAAACTCAGTTTTATGCCTGGGCCCCCAGGTGTGTAATGGAGACCATCTCTCAATTGTGTTGACGGGTTGTTTTTATGATGCTCAGTTGCTATATATTTCTGTTTTTATACTGTGTATTTTCCCTCTTTTCTCTCTTTTATTGTAAGCTGCCCAGAGTCACATATGTGAGATGGGTGGTCGTATAAATCAAATAAATACACAAGTGGATAAAATGGGGTTGTGAAGGGAAGAGGGACAACTGAAATGAAAAGAACAAATGGGGGAGGAATCTTTTGGCACAGAACAGCTGTACAGTATTTAGAGGTGGAGGCTTATCGTTCTAGCAGAAACACTTGTAATTTAAGGTCTTTGGGTCCCAAGACTGATCACCCTAAGCAAGTCTGTCAGAATTCTTCCATTTCATTGTAAAACTATTTTTAATTGCAGACTTGGGGTTTTCCATCATTTCTAGCAATGTCCATTTCTCTCTTTCCATATCCTTCCCACTTCCTCCTCTAATATCCAATTTGAGGAGTTGCAGGCTTACTCACTTCTTAGTAACACTGTAGCTGACCCTACGAATGTGATTCTGGGGTCATTTCCCTCTTATATTGCTAGTTCCAATCCAAGAGTCTGTAAAGCCTTATTGGTTTCCCCAAATAAGAACACACTAAAAGTACCCATTCCCCCAGTGAGGCAGCACCGTGCTGTGGTTGGGGACTTGTGTGCTCCAAAGAAGATGAGAGCTACATGAGAAGTTCGACCATACTGGACAGATCTCATCAGAGGAGCCAAACAAAGAGTGTTTCCCTCCCATAAAAATATGAGATGTAATTTAAAGAAATTAATAATAGCTCGGTCGTTGCCCAGGTAAACAAGGACTGCAGTAGATGTTCCTGGACATCTTGTGAAAAATGGGCTACAGGACTCTACTGAAGAAGGAAATGGTAACACACTCCAATATCCTTGCCAAGAAAACCCCCTGAACATTAACAAGAGGCTAAAAAAGAGGACCCCCCAGTGAGGCACCACCTTGCTGTGGTTGGGGGGCTTGTGTGCTCTGAAGAAGATGAGAGCTCTGCCAGAGG
>JANHZU010006559.1:60832-75434 GCA_032468055.1 Acrochordus granulatus | reverse complement strand
TGGTGTGTCTGTAAATTTTCATTTATTTCAGTTTCACAAGTCTTTGTTTTTGCAATAGTATGGGCTCAATCATTTTTTAAATCAGAAAACACTATTCTTTATGTTGCAAAACTTTATGTTGAAATAAACTTTTATTCTTGTGCGCTTATTATGCAAAAAAATTCACATCCATAAAAATCTGTTGTGACAAAAATGACAAAAAATGTAATTTGTTTTGATTAAAGTGTAATGTATATGGAATAGTTTTTTAATCTACAGAATTCTTACTTCTAAGAGTGTAATAAGCAACTCCTATCAACTGTGAACAAATTGTTCCAAGATATTAGCAATTCACTGGCTTTGGCCAGTGATACTGTAATTGGGTTCAGCTTCTCTCTGAAATATTTAGTATATTTCTAACATCTTACAGATATCATTTGTAGCTATACAGGTATCCTTGAGTTATGACCACAGTTGGGACCAGAATTTCCATTGCCAGGCAAGGTAGTTGTTAAGTGAGTCACACCTGATTTTACCACCCTTTTTCCCCATGGTTAAGTGAATCACTGCATTTAAGTGAATCATGCAGTCATTAAGCAAGTCCAACTTCCCCCATTTTGCTTGTGAGAAGCCACCTGTTTATTCACTCGCTCAGTTGTGTCTAACTATTTGCAATCTGAATGACTGTAGCACGCCAGGCCTCCCTGTTCTGCCTGCAGTCTACAATGCTATCTAACTGTCTCATCCTCTGCTGTCCCTTCTTCTTTTGCCTTCAGTCTTTCCCAGCATCATGGTCTTTTCCATTCTGTTGTTACGTGGCCAAAATATTTGAGCTTCAGCTGATTAAGCTGATTAAGATTTAGCTGGACACTAAAGGGAACCACATGATCTAAGGTCACTGCTGCTGTCATAAATGCATGCCAGTTGCCAAGTACTGTCCCTGAATTTTGACCACATGACTATGAGGATGCTGAAACAGTTGTAAGTGTGAGGACAGATTGTAAGTCACTTTTTTCAGTGCTGTTGTCATACCAAATGGTTGCCAAACAAATGATTCTAAGTGTATTTGTACATGTATAATTGGTGTGTCTGTAAATTTTCATTTATTTCAGTTTCACAAGTCTTTGTTTTTGCAATAGTATGGGCTCAATCATTTTTAAATCAGAAAACACTATTCACTAGGAATATGAAACAAAGCAAACAAAAATGACATAAGGAATGACACCACGTAGACTTAGCTGGAGAAACTTGAAATTTTTCATTTGAATAGATGAAATGATGCAAAAAAATCTGAGCAGTTTAATTCAATTTGCAACATTTGGTTTATGAAAATAGGATTTTGGTACTCTTAAAGAGTACATTTACTCTTAAAGAGTACGGTTGGTACTCTTAAGGAGTAAATACTGATCTACATCTGTATATTCTGAGGAAAAGATAAGGCT
This sequence comes from Acrochordus granulatus, assembly GCA_032468055.1. NCBI lineage: Eukaryota > Metazoa > Chordata > Lepidosauria > Squamata > Acrochordidae > Acrochordus > Acrochordus granulatus. The sequence continues at coordinate 74,013 of JANHZU010006559.1, read as the reverse complement.
GCTTTAATATGTTTAACCTAGAAGAACTAGGTTCATGCTCCCTTGTATCGCAAATCAATTTTTAGAGATTGACTCTAAAACACTGTAAACCCTTTGTTACTGTTATGTGTTCATTCCCCAAGGATTATTTGCATTTTGTCTGAAGAAGAGGAGAGTTTGCATTTTTGTCCTTTATTCACCTAAATCACATACTACTCTAAATCCAAATTAACAAAACAGTGGCTCCTTTACTGTATTCTAGCATATTTTGTACACCCAGTCATTGTGAGTGCAAGAAAGCTTTCTCCTCATAAATGAGCATTTGAATTCGTTTGAGCAGAATTCAGCATATTGTACAGCAGTCATGCTATGTTATGAAAAGTATTATTAAGATGTAGGTATGTTTTTGTTTTCTTTTGGTCCCCAAAGAAAAAGAAGGTGCCTGTTATTTGCTTATCAGATCAAAATCACTGGTATCTGATCTGAATGTTTATTGATTTTGCCTTCCCTGGCAGCAGGTTCTTTCAGTCTGTGCTGTATTTTGATTTTATCCTTATAGGAGCTCCAAGTAACACACATTATATTCCCCTTCTGGTTATTTCCACAATTCTGCGAGTTGGATCAGGCTGTCTTGTAATCTCTTTGGGAGTTTCATGGGACTCAACAGTTCTAATCTAGGATTTTGTTCCTTTGCATAGCGCTGTTAATTTGGCATCATTCAGAAAATGTTGTGAATGATGCCAGCTCAAAGTGACGTATTTGTTTATACATATTTTGCTATGTTTGAATCATGTTTGAATCATTTCTTTATATTGTGGGTGGAAATTCTTTTTGGGGAATATAAAGTAGAACAGAAGAAATAGGTAGAGACCCACTGCTTTAAATTCTAGCTGAAGTACAAGTGATTTGATTCTTTTTGAAATGAAAAAGGCAGCAGATATTCAAATACTGTAATACTTGTGCATTTTCAGGTTGTCATGACAGCAAGAAGAAATGTGATGAGAGCCATAAAAGTGTTTGAATTTGGTGGGCCTGAAGTGCTCAAACTGCAGCTAGATGTTTTATTGCCAGTTCCAAAAAAGAATGAGGTAAAAACATGGAATCTTGCTGCTTTTGCTACCATTCCTATTAATGCTATTCTTAAACATAAGGTCCTGCTCAAATAATGAAAATGCAAAATAAGCTTGAACACAAAATGAGCTTGAATAAAATTTGACAGGATAATACAAATCATTTCAGACGAAAATAATGGCAGTTGTAGTTAATGGGAATCCAGAATTTATATATGGACAATTGAAATTTACATCAATAGTCTGGAACATATTCCCAGACCATTCCGCCTACAGTTGCGATGGATATGCTTGTGGATTCCTGGTTAAAGGAAGACCGCAGGGAAAGAGACTGATTAATGATTCTGGGGGGATGGGACTGTAGAAGAGAAAATATTTCTCCAAGTCATCTTGTTCATGACTGCCACTGATGTTGGGGGTTATGATTTAATGCCACTGGAGGAAAGCCAAATCAGGTGTGATTGTAGTTTGATTTGAGAGACATGAGATTGTTGGGTTGCACAACTACAATCTACACTTCCTTTTGAACAGAAAAAAACATTTTTTTTCTCTAGGTTCTCATCAAAGTTCATGCGTGTGGGATTAACCCAATAGAGACCTATATTCGTTCTGGGTCTTATAAAAAGGACAAGTTACCATATATACCAGGTACAGATGTAGCTGGAGTAGTACAAGAAGTTGGAGAACATGTAACTGCTTTCAAGGTACAGAGTTGCTAGTTACTCACTTCCTGTCTCTAACACTTAAATTTTTAGGCCTTGAAAATAGATTCTTATCTGGATTTTCTGGCTTTGATATAGCTCCCATATTTCATCTCTCTTAATTAAGTATGACATTTGATTTGTTTCCACCTCTTGCTATATTGCTCATTTTTATTGCCAATTTGCCCTTAAAATATAATCTTTGAAAGCTAAGTTATTTTAAGTACCTTTACATCTTGCATTCAAAGTCATGTTTTTTAAAATTTGACTATTTCTTTGTTGCCCGAATACCTATCTAATATTTATTAAGGATTTCACTTAAGGAAAAACTTCATTTGAATTTCTTGCCTTATCTTTATTATCTATATAGAGTCTCTCTTTCTGTGAATAATATGTAAGATTTACACACATGCATACTAGATTGAAGAAACAGCATCAGATTGTTAAATTCTAAAAACATTTTGATTTTTATTATTTTGTGTTTGCAGCAGCATCATCATTCTGTTAATATCCAGCATTCCCATAAAAAAACATATATTCCCAATCTTCCCCCTTGATTTTGTGAGGCAAAGACAAATTCTGCACACTATTTTCCAAATGATATACCTACTAATATAAGGAGGGGGCTTCTCAAGAGTTGAGTTCCATAAAATATACAGTATTTAAAATCTGGGATCTGAGAAGCTGGATCTCATTTTTTTCATTTTGTTGGCATTGTTCCAGTAATTTAAACATTACAATTAAAAAGATAAAACTCATACAATTTAAAAAGAAAAAGAAATATAGTGCAGAAAATACAAAATGGAAAGAAAAATAAGGATATAAATATATATATATATATATATGAGGTGCAGTGGTGCAGGGGATTAATGCCGCCAGTTATGTTGACCAGATGGCTGGCATGCTGGAAGGTCGATTCCCAAGCTCCGCATGGTGGGGTGAGCGCCCGTCACTTGCGTCAGCTTCTGCCCACCCAACAGTTCGAAAACACATAAAAACTGGCGAGTTGATAAATCGGGTACCACTTCGGTGGGAGCTGGCCGGCTTTGGCGGGACGGGCGAGGCAAGAGGGCAAGCAGCGAGTTGCGAGGCAAAGGTGGCCCACCCTCCTGCCGGGCGCGGAGCAGGAACTGCAGAGATGCCCGGATGCAACATCGCCGGCCAGCGGGGGGTGGGGTTAGTTTACACAATTGTATAAATATCTAATCTATGTAAGCCTCCAAGAGTCTTCGGAAATTGGCGGCATAGAAATATGTGTAATAAATAAATAAAAGAAATACATAAAGAAATGACTTTCCCTTTCATCACAAGTTGAATTTTAGTAACCCTAAAAATGATCTCTTCTTCCCATACCTCTTATGTAAAAACAAAACCTTAAAACCTTGTCATCTTAGTCCTAATGTCAGCACAAATCCATTAAGAGTTACCCGAAATAACAATATATTTATTTTCACTTTGATCAGATAAACCAACTTTATATTTTTCCCTTATTCTTGGTCTCTAATCCCTTCAAATAATGAACTTGATTTCTTTTTATTTTTTCTTTGTCCCTTCTCTCAAAATTCTTCAAAACTTTGACAAGTGTCTAAAACCTTGACTCTTTTGATTTGTTCTTTTGTATATCCCTTTGAAAGATATATCAGTGGGTTTCATGTGTGTATTTGTGTATTTTTCCATTTAATTCTTGTAGCCTGTTATTTTTAAATCTACTTTCAGATCAGTCTCAGTCTTGTCCAGAAAACTTGTTCCTCTTCCACAACATCTTTTAATCACAGTCTATCTATAAGACACTCTTGAAACTAATTTCTGGGACCATTGTTCACCTATCCTTCAGTACATCCAATGTTAAAGTATTTTGCTCTATTCTATACTAGTAAGTCAAATTTAAGTGTTCTCCTTTAATTGTAATTCTTCCGATTCCCTCTAGTATCCAACCTTCAAAGTCCCATCCTATCATGTTTTTTTAAAAAATTCAAAACAAACAAAGGTAGTTAACAAGAAATTTCTGAAAGGGATTAGAAAAGCAAACCCAGTGTCCTTTGAAAAGGTGCTGACCACAATATGAGCAGAGGTGGCTTTCTCTTATCTCTCCAAATTCTAAACTCACCAGACTGTTGTGTGGCAGTCTTCATGCAAGCAGCAACTGCTGGAGCACTTGTGGGTGATCTCAAGTCGTCTCTTTATCCAGAGAGGAATTACAGCTTTTCATTCCACTGTGGTCATCAGCTCTGTTTTAGCAGAGTCATCTTCAGCTCACCATTTCTTTCCTGGAATTCCTACTTTGCTGATATTTTATAAATTTTTGTTTACCTCACGTTCCAACTGTATTTTGTTTGGATTTCATTCTTTATTTATGTGCAGTTTGCAAAAAACAGAAACAAAATAAAACTGTACAACTTTTAATTAATTCTTGTGCATTTATTTGTTTCTGTTAGAAAGGTGACAGGGTTTTTACCCTGGGCACTATTTCTGGTGGTTATGCTGAATACACTGTTGCATCAGTTGACAACATTTTTCCTTTGTCTGATGAACTGGACTTCAAGCAAGGTGCCGCAATTGGAATTCCATATTTTACTGCATACCATGCCCTCTTTCAAAAGTAAGATACTATTTCCTAAACTACATTTAAGCTCTTAATTAAGACATACTTCCCCATATAGATTGTATAGCCATACAGTAGTCCTCAGTTAATGACCACTTGTTCAGTGACCATTCAAAGTTTTGACAGTGCTGAACAAGTGGTACTTAAGTTTAAGTGGTACTTAAGACTGGTCCTTGAAGTTCTGCTGTCTCAGCATCCATAGTAATGTGATTATGATCTGCGCACTTGGCAACCAGCTCACATTTAGAATGGTTGCAGCTTCCAACGGTCACATGATTACAATTTGTGATTTTTTCTGCCAGTTTCCACAAGCTAAATCAATGGGGAAACCAGCAGGGGAGGTCTCAAAACTCTGGGGTAATTCCTCACCACCTGGCAGGAATAATTCCTGCCCACACAGCCTCCCTCTCCCAGCAGCTGCCCCCATGGCTTTAGCCACCTATACACTCTTCCCTACCCAGGATCAGCTATACTCACTCCTTGCTAGCAGGAAATTGCATGCAGGTATCCACTTAACAATCTGCGATCCTTGCTTAATTACCATGTTGATTAGTGACTGAAATTCTCATTCCAATTGCCATTATTAAGCTAGGATTATCTGTACTGTACTGTTTATATATGAATAAACAGCGACAGTGACATAAATTTACAGGTTGTCTTTGTTTAGCGATTGCCTTATTTAGGAACTGCTTGCAGTTATGACAGTGACCAATATGTGCATTTATCACCTTTGCATCTCTATAAAATAAAAGAAAGATGAAGTAAAATCATAAGCACAGTCACATTTTCACTTTAGTGACTATTTTGCTAAATGTTCAAGTTGCCAGTCCCAATTGTAGTTACTAAATGAGGACCATTTGTAATTGCCATAAAAAAGTTTTCAGGGAATTAAAAACATCTGGAAGTGATCTCAACATAATTGTCAAGAGTCCACTGAACACAATTTTGAATGGATGATATTTTTCCCTGGCTATGTAAGTACTAGATTCATGTAACACAATCCAGCCAAAATTCAGTTCTTTATTTTCTTACACTATATACACAGAGTCTTGCCATACTAAACTTATACTACCATAACTTAATGGTTATATCTTGGGAGATTCTGGGGAGCAGCTATTCTAAATCTCTTCCACTTCCCACAATCCAGCTCTGAAGTGTGCTATTTCTTGTCTTGCTCCCTTCCTTGGAATGTGCTCCTTCTTTTCTGGGAACCTGCTGAGTTACCATAGTCCATCAGATCCCCTTCCCCTTTGTAGACACATTCCATCACACTGCATAATATGAAATTATCAGTTTGCTATATATTATTTATGTATTATGTATTTATGTTACATATACTTTATGTTTTTGCAGAGGTTCTGCCAAAGCAGGAGAAACTGTGCTAGTCCATGGGGCAAGTGGAGGAGTAAGTGATTCTGTTTCTGGATGCTATATTCTATCCAGAGTTGCACTTTTGTGAACTTTTCAGTGGCCATATACTTTAAGTCCTTTAAATAAATATGTATGTGTATACTTGGGAAAATTACCATGTTCTTAAGGGGTGTAATATTAATATTCCCTTTCAGGGTAAGCAACATAATATTCCCTTTCAGGGTAAGCAGCATTACACAGGGTGTAGAAAGGGCATAAGCAATATTAATACTTCCTTGTCCAAATGTAATTTATACGAATGCAATTTGCTATATCTGTATGTATCTTTCTCTACTTGCAAATTATCTTGTTTTTCATCATATCTCTACTCTGGTTCACATGTTGTCTTCTATTCGTTAGCGTCTCTCCTCTCTCTTTGAGTTTTTCGTTAAATTTATCCTGTCACAACTTTCATAGGCTACCTCTGCCATTTAATTCAGTCACTCTTCCTTCATTTTTCCCCATTTCTCACTTATACTTTACAAGACCTTCATTTTTTTTCCTAATTTCTCATTTATACTTCACAAGACCACCTTGGTGATCTTCTTTTGTAGTGGTAACTTACTTTTTAGTCCATACTTGTTTAACATTGATCCATTCTTGAGTCTTCTGGTGAAACATTCTTTCAGTAGCCCATTTCACCTGCATTCAAAGTTTTTTCCTGACACCCAGCTCCAGAGTGGGCAGAAACTTACTTCAGCCAGAACTATTTTCACTTCATTTGACAAATATTCAGTCCATTCAATTAATCACATTCAATTAATCATAACCCTTTTGCTAGGATTTCTAAACTTCCTTTCCCAAATCCACACTTTCTTACCACCTGCTAAAGAGCAAAAACTTGACCTGAACATCCCGTGACCAGCAAAAAGCCACACTGCAGTTCCCAAATTTTGCACTATTATTTTTAGTGCCTGTCAGTCAGAATTCTGCTAAATTACTTCCTGCACTGCTCTTTTCTTTTCTTTTCTTTCCATTCATGACACATAAATATTGGCTCATTCATTCAGAATTTCATGCAGTTTTCTCCTAACACATTTCTAGTTTGTCCATCATACTATGTAAAGGAGAATGACGTTTGATTTCACATTATTTAATGGCCTCAACTAATCCTAGTACATTTCACATTCATTATGCTTAGTGCTTATCTTGTAGTACTCCCATAATGAATTAAGCATTGCAACCAAATGGTTCTCTGCTAGTAACTTCTTAAGAATTAAAAGAAGCCTATGACACATGGAAATGCATCTCCTGTATTGAAAAGCATGGGGTCTCTGCATTGTTTAGAGTAATATTATAAGGAGTACCTTAAAGCTTATACCTTGGAAATTTGAAGGGGGAATGGTTGCATTATAATGGTAGTTAAGCAGATAGATTTTACATGCTATCTGAAAAAGAATAATAGTACATCCTGATGGTTGATTGAATTATTTATTTGCCTGCTTTTGTTTCAGAGTTGGTGTTTGAAGTATTGTTGAGAGAAACATTAGTAGATTATCTCATGCAGATGATATCAAATAAGGGTGAGCTATAAACACATTGAACACAGTATAGTAATAGTGAAGAGGTTAATGCTGTGTGGTTGAATATCTCTCATTCAGTAGCATGGTTGTCCTGCTACTATTATGATGGAAACATTACTCCTTTTTAGCACTATCTTTGTGATCTTTTCCCTCTCCTTTTCCTAGGTTGGAGTAGCAGCATGCCAAATAGCAAATGCTTATGGATTGAAGGTTTGGGGCACAGCTGGGACAGAGGAAGGAATGAACCTAGTTTTGAAAAATGGCGCTTGCAAAGTCTTTAATCACAGGAAAGCAGGTTATGTGGCAGAGATTCAGGTGATTTGAGAATGTTGTCTGCTTTCCCACTGTAACCTTTCAAAGATAAGTTTCATTTAGTTTTCAGGAAAGCAGCTTCTAAGTAAGCAAGTTTAGATTGCAGTCATACTATGGTTTCTACAACTTGTTCAATTGTGTGGGCTTTATTCCAGTTGTAATCCTAAAGGTATGTATTCATTTAATGTTATTTCATTTCTCTCTTGTTTGCTTTGGACTGCAAATGACAACATTTTTAGATAGTAACTTTCTCTCTGATACTAGTTTATGCATTCATTTCTTGTTTAGATCATCCCCTATGTCTTTCATATTTATAATGTGATGTGACATTTGTTGCAATGCTTGATGGCAAACTTTGTAGGATTTTTTAAAGTTAAAAAATATATGGTTGGGTTAGACTCTCTTTCTCTCTTTAAAATACAAGTAGTCCTCATTTGCTGACTGCCTTGTTTAGTAACCATTTGCACTTACAACAGTGATGAAAAAGTGACTTTACAACCAATTCTCATATTACCACCTTCTCAAATCGGTAAAGCAAAGGAAAGTTGAAGTAAGAAAATACAGATGTAGTTTCACTTAGTGGCTGCTTTGTTTCACAAGTGAGTTGCCAGTCCCAATTGCGATAATTAAACGAGGACTACCAATATTATTTCTGGCTAAATACATCTTAATTATCTATCTCTATATATTTATCTAGCCATATCTCTTTTATGAATGATACAGTGCTATATATTTTTTGGATTATTTTTAGATAAAAAGTTTACAACAACATAAAAATAAGAAAGGTCTGGGGAGTGAGAAACCATCATCTCAGTTTTACTTTTGGATGTTGGAAGGAATGAACAAAACAGAGCAACTACCTGAGCAATGCAGGAAAGAAGATGTAAATTATAAATGACTATTTGTATCTATTTAAAGACAGAGGCTATCATCTCCATTTGGTCATCTTCTCTAGAATTGCTGCACCTGATACTGCTTGCTTTTTAAAATTTGTTTAGAATAAAATATGTTTATCCCCTCAATATATGGGTAGGGCAAGAGATAAATGCAATAATACTGTATATATTTTGATTTTTAAAAGTAGGTTATAGAAAATAATTCCAATAGAAGGATTCTGCTGGACCAAAGAACAATAACAATTAATGAATGACTAAATCTGTTGATCTTCTGTAGTTTCATAATGAAGCTGATATATTTACTTTGTAGGAAATTGCTGGTGCCCAAGGCATAGATGTGATAATAGAGATGTTAGCCAATGTCAACCTTGCAAATGACTTGCAACTGCTGTCAAGTGGAGGAAGAGTGATGGTAACCACACAGTTCTACTTTTTAATTAATCGCTTACCAGAAAGCATGGTATTTTATAATTTTCATCTCTCTTTCTGTGTAACAGATTGTTGGAAGTCGTGGCCCAATTGAGATAAACCCTAGGGATACAATGTGGAAAGAATCAAGCATCATAGGAGTTGCTTTATATTCTGCCTCTAAGGTAAAAATTAAATGATGTGTCATGTAACAGGTTAAGCTGAGCTGTTTATCTTTTCTGTTACACTATCACAGATGATTACTCCAATATGGAGAATTCTGGAAGTTTCTTTAACTTAGCTCAGTGTTTCTTGGAATTAACTCCCAGAATTCCTCAGCCAGCCTAGCTTCAAATGGCCAAGGATAGGAAACACTAATTTAGCTATCTAGTGTGAACTTCTACATTTGGGGGAAACTTTACATTTACCTCCTCTCCAGGAGCCTTGGGGAATGGCTAGATCATCACTGTAAATCAACACTGATATTCCCCACCAGTGTCAAATCATAAGTTTGATTCCTGGAAAGGGCAGGATATCTGAAATATCCTTTAAATGCTTGATTTTAAATGTTATCTTCTCTGTTTAGGAAGATAGGCATGAATGCGCAATGGCAATTCTTGCGGGGATCAAAGCTGGTTGGCTGAAACCAGTTGTGGGCCCTGAATATCCAATGGAAAAAGTGTCAGAGGCTCATAAAGACATAATCCACAGCCAAGGAGCTATGGGGAAAATGGTGCTTCTTACATGTTAATTCCTATGGTAAAGTTCTTCTGAAGTAATCATATAAGTGCGGATTACAGTCTTTATGCAATGCGTTTGAAATGTACTAAAATGTGGCAGTAAAATACAGCAGATACAACTGGTATGAATTTGCATAATAAATTTAAATATCAGCTTTCACATTATTAAATAAGTTACTTTTGCTTTTCTGAATTTTTTTCTGGTCCTTGTAACAAATAATTGGATCGTATTGCTGAATCATGCTTTGCTACGCTATACTCATGAAAATTCTGAAAATATATTTAGGACAATGCTGAAATATCAATATTGTATACCTTCTGAGATTTATGGATCACAGAATCCTATTCCTTCAGAAACAAAGAAGCAGCAAAGGTAGAGCTAATAAATTGTTTTATTATCTTATACAATGACATTTATTAGTTGCATCATCAATTAGCATACTTATGTCTAGCAATTATGACAGTAAAATTCTAGCTCATCCAGTTGCTGGTTTTTAGTGCAAACTGGAAAGATGGCTTGAATACTGTGCAGGCATAACCATGTGCCCAACTTACTCAGTCTTTCTGCTCAGAAAAAAAGGGGGAAATTACATTTGCTTTCCTTAAAGTGAGTATTTCCATGTGTACTTGGAATTGTAGTTTCTGGTATTCCCAGCAGATGGAGAAAAGATAGAATACCAAATTGGCTGACGAACTCTGGAAGTTGCAGCTGTAAGATTCTAGAAACCACCAGATTTTGGAAGGCATACTGAGGTGCAGAATTTGTTGCCATCAATTGTAGTGATGGATATAGTCAATTGGACAAAAGTAGTTCATGTTAAATTACAATATATATTAAGAATATAATCAGATATTTAACTAGTACATGGGAAATGGATAAAGGTTTCCATGTAACTAATGCCATATTGTTCATTTTTGATAATCATAAAGGAATGATCAGAAAATATTCAACCCATGTAATGACATTTGTGGCTGAAAGGAGTACAAGAAAGTTGGATGCCATTTTGGTATACTGCAAATTAGTAAAAAAAATTATAGCGCTAAGTAATGCTTTGTGTATGCAATTCATATTTTGTTAAATTTGCCTTAGAAATAAATTTTAACTATATGGTCATTGATCTGATCCCTACCAAATGCTATCTGACTTATATTTCTGACTGACTTATATTTCTGATATCACCTGAATGCATTACAGACACGGAATCATCTGTTAGTACTGAAGGATAATCCTTCTCAGACTGATAAAAGTTTACATATTTATCACTTGCAGTTTATTGATATATTCTATGATGTTTTCAGTTCAGAACATTACTGAAGGTGAGCAGTTACTTTCAAAGGCAAGGTAGTAACTGACTGTGATGGAAGCTACTAGCAGTTGTAAGGAATAGAATCTAAATTCTGTGTAAATACATTCTTTTCTGACAATAACAGGTAGATAAATATAAATAGTCCTTGACTTATGACCACAACTGGGCCTGGAACTTCAGTTGTTGAGCAAAGCAGTCAGGGGAAAGACTAGAGAGCTCTTCACATGGACATGTGTCTCTCATTAAGAGAGACACCCACATGACTGCTTCAGTCAAGGAGTGCAATCCCTGCACTCCTGGTTGTGGTTTTTAAGCAATTTCTTGGGTCATTAAGGGGATAGAGCAAAAGAGCTGCCTGCCAAGTTCAGTTCCCCTCCATGTGCTGATGGGAACTGCTCTGGTGGGTGGCAGGAACAGAGCTGGGAACTTCAGGATCTGACTCTGTTTCTTTACCCCACTGGAGGAGTTCGTCTCTCCAAGTGTGGAAGAGAGCTGTTTCGATGGGCTGCAGGAATGGATGTCTTTCCTACAGCCTGCTGGAGCAGTTTTTTTTCATACATGGAGGGATGACAAGCTCCATAAGGGTAGAAAAGTGGAGCTTAGATAAGGTTCCCAGCTTCATTTCTGCAGGCTGTTGTAGGAGTGTGTCTCCCCTTGGCAGGCAGCCCTTTTGCTCTTGAGGAGCTGACTGCAGGTCTGGGGATTTTGGTTCCATGCAAAGGTATTCCCTCTCAGCAGGCAGTGCTGTCCCTCTTAAAGAGCTGCCTGCTGGGAGGGAATTTTTAGTTCAGCAGCAGCAGTTTGCAACTTTCCCTACTGGCCTCCTTGTTGACTTTCTGGCAAAGCCAGTAAAGAAGATTGCAAATGGAAATCACATGATTGTAGGTGTTTTGAAACTGGTCATAAATGAACAGGTTGCCAAGCACCCAGATCACAATCACATGTCTGCAAGGGGGGCAATGTTTTATGATGGCTGGAATTGTTTACGGTCTCTAAAGCACTCTTTTGAGGCCATCGTAACTTCAAATGCTGGAGAGCATGAGTTTTCAAACTTTTTCAGATCTTGGAACTTATCAGTTAAAAGAAAGTATTACCAGAATGCCTGACCAAGAAAGAATAGTTTATTGATAGGAATTTAAGTGTATTGAAATGAACTTTTGTTTGCCCTTAGTGTCTCCTGGAACTTTAAGGTTCTGTTGAATGGAGATTGAAAAGCCCATATAATTGTATGTGGAATGACATTAGGTGACAGGAGGAAGAGCTGCAATAGACAGATAAGAGACAGCTGGGCCTGCAGAAGGAAAAGTGAGTGACACATATCACAGAAAGAACCCTGCCTAGTTTCTTTGACTATAAAGGCAAGGGGGAAGTGATGTATTTTCAGATTTGCAAGATTCTGTTAATATAATCTTACAATAAAGTTAGTGCTAATATTTCTCTATGTGCTTCTTATTTGGACTACCTTGCAAGACTGACATTATCTTGCAAGTCTAAAGATCATTCCTGCAATTTTAAAATCACAGAAATTCTAAGATCAGTAAGGATCTGGGATGCATCACCATTAATATCTCTAGAAGTCTACCTCTATACATAAAAGGTACATTTGTTATCAGATTAAATGCTTTTACACAAATATATTTGTGCAGGAAGAAGGTATTTAGTGTATATTTGTTTATGTCACTTTGTGTTCTTACTGTCTCTTTTTTCCATCATGATGTCACAACCAGAGTGTTTTGAGGGAAGGTGAGAGTAAGGTGGCTGGAATTGTTGAGGCATTTGCTGACCTGCTTATTATGAAGGAGCATAGTGCCATGACTTGAGCTGCAAATCTTGCCTGGACCCTGAAATTTTCTTCTAGCTTAGGTCTGGTCAGCCCTTAGTCCTGGAGTGTGGGTATATTCCCTTTGGTTCACAATTTGGGGGTTCTGGACTCACAGATGTTGCTTGATGACAAGGTGATAACTGTGACTACATGAACATTTAGAATTTAAAAGGAAAAAAGAAGAAAGGAGCCAAGATAAAAGTGCAAACATCAAAGAAAAGAATAAAAAAGGTTATAGCAGTTATGTTGTTGTTCAGTCGCGCAGTCCTGTCCGACTCTTCGCGACCCCATGGACTGCATTACGCCAGGCCCCCCTGTCTTGCACTGCCTCCCTGAGTCTTCCCAAGCTCACACCCATCACACTGACTATGCTATCTATCCATCTCATCCTCTGCCGTCCCCTTCTCCTCT
>JANHZU010006559.1:48396-60732 GCA_032468055.1 Acrochordus granulatus | reverse complement strand
TGGCAGAGCTCTCATCTTCATTAGAGCACACAAGCCCCCCAACCACAGCAAGGTGGTGCCTCACTGGGGGGATAGCAGTTATAAGTATGTATATAAATTAACCTCTTACTCTACATTTACAGAATTGTTTACATTTTTTCTATAATCTATTATTTTATTCAAATTATCAAAAACTTCATTTTTTCAATTTCCCACAAAAAGTCAATAAGAGATTTCCACTCATTGTTAAACTTAGACTGATTAAACTGTCAATTTGTCCATCTCAGCAAGTTCCATCATCTTCACCATCCACTCCTCCATTTTGGGTAAGAATCCAAATCTTTCTGCCTGTCCCAGAGCACTTGCCTAACCTTGGGACAGATTTAGGCTAGGAGAGCATAAAAACTATATAGAGTTTCCAACAATCTTTTGTTGGGAAAGACTGAAGGTGAGGTCAGGATTGCCCCTTTATTATAATTTGGACATAGATGTGCATTTATATTTTTATAAAGGACTTCAACTTGAAAAACACATGGTTTAAGGCATGGATAGGAAACCTTCTGTTCTTCTGTAGTATTTTGGACTGCTGTTTCTATAAATTTCACTTAGCAGTGGATTACTGGAGTTCTAGTACAAAGCATAAAATGCATAATTTTTAAAATCATTAAGGAGGTATTTTGCCTGTTTTCTGTTTGTGAGGACCCTCAGTGGTGTTAAAATATTGAGAATTTATTGACTTCCACCAGAAGGTGTCATACTAGTATTATTTTAAACACATTTCTTTGTGGCCTTTGGCTGTGATGGGGAAAAATAATTGTAACAGCATTTGGCACAATATAATTTTACATCTACTTGAGATGCATATGGGGATCTCAAGAAAGATGGAAATTACTGGAGACCTTCTATTTTAATAGGTTATGTTTTGTTTGCAAGATCTATGACAGACCTCCTTCACAAAGAATGAGCAAACCAGTCTGAAATCCTGTGAGCTCATATGAACTTTATGAAGGCAATAAACTGAAGCCAATGTTATAAATGTATTCAGAGGAGATATAAGCTATTGGATTAATATAGCATAATAAAAGTGTCAGGGACTGGAGGACTAATTTATGTTGACATAAAAAAGCTTGCTTTGTACTCTTCCATATAGATAAATATGTTTTGTTTGGCAGTCTGTGTTTTCTGCAGCTAATTCTTTTTATCATCACACTTGAAATGAGAGAAATTTATAGGATTTAAAAAAAAGCCTTTAAAAATAGTTTTGATCAGATATTGGGAAATATTCTTGAGGATGCCATTTCTTGGCTTTCAGCTTGTTACTATGCCTGCTTGTACCTTGGTCCTCCAATATTCTTTCTCTGTCATTCAGTTATTCTGAGCTACAACTCATAACAGTCTAACCAGTATAACCTTGTTGAGGAACAACATGCTTGTGGTTCAGCAATATTTATTAGACCACAGTTTCCCATTCCTGCTCGATAGACTCTTTGACCTTATAAATACATGACTTTCAGTGACATTTCTAGACTGATAAGATCCAGCTGTATTCCAGGTAGCCCTTGATTTGCGACCAGTTGCTTGGCAACGTTTGAAGTTACAACCAACCTGAAAAGGAGACTTGAAGTTCTCATGGTCATGATGCCTCTGCAGTCACATGACTGAACTTTGGGGACCTGGCAACACGGCCACATTTATAGCCATTTGCAGCCTCCCACAGTCACATGACTGCGTTTTATGATGGTTTTGCTGAAAACCAGCACTTACTTCCAAGTTTCATCCAACAAATCATTGGTAAACTTAACAACTGCCACCACAAGAAATAAAATTACAACCATTTTACAACTGTTATGACATACGACTATAATTGGCAGGCTCCGTTATGGTTGTTGTATGTTGAGGTCTACCTATATTCCAGCCTTATTCTTCCTTTTCTATGTGGCATTTGATACATTTATATTCTACTTTTTTCCTGCTATTTGGCCTCTTCTCTACACACTAAAATATGAATGTTTTGTGTGTAAATTAATCCCATGAAGGATGTTCTAATACAGAAAAGAGAAATGGGGCTGTTTTTTGTGATCCACCTCTAGGCTGCACATCTCTCCATTCTAAGGTCCACCTTTTGTATGTAGACATCTAAGTTAGGGAAGCTAACTTTACAGTTACAGCAAGACTTTACAACAAACATGACAATAAACATCTAATCTGTAACCCATGTTAAGTAACAGTTAGAAATGTCAGACTCGATTGGGCTAGAGGAGTTGCTTTAAGAAAGAAATTATAGAGAACTGTTTTTTTGCAGAGCAGAGGAATCAAACCCTATACAGGTATTCCTTGCTAGGTGACCACAGTGGGGACTGGCAACTCAGTTGCTAAGCGCTGCAGTTGTTAAGTGGAAAATCACATGACTGCGATGGGGGTATGACCTTACTTCCCCTGCAATTGTTAAGTGGAGTGGCAGAGTCACTAAGTGAAAAGTGTGACTGCGATTTACAATTTTACTTCCACTTTCTTCCATTAACTCTTCAAGTCACAAGCTGGTTGAAAAATACACAGATGTTAGTCATGACCATGGGATGTTGTAATAGTTGTAAATATGAGGATTGGTCTCAAAATAGAGTTATTTTCACCATTGTAATTTTGAACAATTTCTTCATGAGGCAGTTGGTAAACAAGGACTGTTTGTATATATGTGTCTGTTTCAGCTGGGTTATGTCAAGAGGGTGACTAACTCCAAATCATACAGTGAATTCCAGTGGCTGAAAACTTGAACCTGGATTTCTCTACTCCAACAATTACTACATCACACTAGGCTAACTAACTAGTTGGTGTTCTTTCGGCACTGGCATTCATACCATACTGTCTGTGTACATTTTGTTTAACTGTCAGAAGTAATAACGAGTAGAAGTCTCATCATGAATATGTTTAATTACTTGGAAAATCATCAAAGTGCATGCTGGGTTAAAAAGTAGCCCCTTCCTCCAAATGAAAGTCTGTAGTTTTCTTGAGAACAATACAGAATGGGTTTGCTCCTTCTCTCTTACAAGTTTTTTTTAACTTCTTAGTCCAACCTATAGCTCTTAAAATTTCATAGTGGCCTCCAATCCATGTACTTCTTAAAACCAACACTCTTTTAAGACCAGCCAGCATATTCAGTGTCAAGAAACAATTCCATTATCATTTGAATCATCTGCCACTTCTAGGATCACAAACAAAAAGGAGAATCTCTACCCATCTCAACCATGCTCCTTTCTACAGTTGCTTTTGTGCTGAACTGAGAGGGCTCAGCACTGAAACTTTATCTTGAAAGGTAGATGCTGGGGCTGGCCACGAAGCAGGGCAAGTGAAAGGATGGCTTCTGCACCGCAGTCAGGGTAAAGGTTTGTTTGGGATCCTCTCTGGTTTGGTGACTCCCCACTGCAATTGAGTTGTAAGTGCCTGCGCTGTTTCTCGTTTCTCCCCTAAGCTCTCCGCGGCTGCTTCGGAGCGGGGTGTCCGACCGTGGCAACTTCAAGACGTGCGGAGCTCGCCTTCCAGCCAGTTGAAGGCCACGCGTCTTGAGGTCGCCGAGCCTGGACGCCCCTGCTCAGAGACAGGCGCCGACTTGGTGACTGTGGAAGTTGCACCCTGCCGACGTCCACGTCCTCACGGATTTTAGGAGAGTCAAGCTCTTGCTGCCGCGTCGGGCCCGGTGTAATATTTTCCATGCTCCGCCTTAACCTCTGGCGGGAGCATCCCAGCCGAATCGGCGTGAGA
The DNA here is from genome assembly GCA_032468055.1 of Acrochordus granulatus. Classification (NCBI taxonomy): domain Eukaryota; kingdom Metazoa; phylum Chordata; class Lepidosauria; order Squamata; family Acrochordidae; genus Acrochordus; species Acrochordus granulatus. The sequence goes on along the minus strand of JANHZU010006559.1, from coordinate 56,997 downwards.
ATGACCCCTAGACGGCTAGAAGGAAGCCCTGAGCAAAGCTGCGGAGGGCAGCCGCGCGGGGACGATCTCCCCTCCCGCTCCTCCCTGCCGAGGCTCGTCGGCGTCGGGTTACAGGCGCCGGCCCCGGCTTGTCCAGGTGCCGAAATGGGCAGCGGAGTTTCCCCTATCAGCGCGGAGAGCCTGCGCAGCCGCCCGGTTCATTGGGTCGAGGGAGACCTCGGCGCCCACCTCCTTCCGAGCATCACCACGTGGTGCTCCCTTAGCAACGCGCGGCGGCGGGCGGCGGGCGGCGGGCGCGGGTCGCCGGCAGGGCATCGGCCGGGTCGGGCTGCGCAAAGGAGCGCAGCCGCCGGTCGCGGAGAACGAAGGCTCTCCCGTAGAAGCTTCCGGCTCGTCGGCTCGTCGGCTCCCCGGAGCTGCTCCGAAGGTCTCCCGGCGCACGCTGAGCCCACCGAAAGGAGCACCTCTAAGCATGAGCCGCTCCCCTTCCGGGTAAGTGAAAGGCTTCCAAATTCTCTGGGGACGGCGCGGGGGGCGAGGCAAAGGACTTCCTAAATCCCAGGCGAGGGAGATGCTGCTCGGTCTGCGACGTTCGGGGCAGCGGACGGTTTCGACTAGATCGGAGCTCATCCCTCTTGTTCGGGAAAGATGGAGAAGAATTTCACTCCGCGAACCCCGCGTCTCAGAATGAAATAGTTGCGTTCTTTATTTTAGATAACCTGTTGGAATATAGATTTGGCAGCTCCTGCTAGTTTGTCAGTGAGGTCTTTCAAGCAAGGAGAATGAGAGGGAAAAGAACCTAATCTAAATCCCTTTGCTCTGATGTTCTTCAGTTTAATGAACCATAGGAAATATAGTTTAAGTAAGTAGGTGAACGGCTCAAGAGCTGGTCAAAGAGCTGCTCAAGAGCTGCTCAAGAGCAGAACTTGTCCTTTTGTAGTTCATACAATCCCTTATATTCATTACCTTTCTGCAGGAGAAAAAATCAAATCAAACTAAATTAATGCGAAACCTAAAGGCAGAGAACTGAAATTATTATAAGATTTGTGCATTACAAACAATATTCATAGTAACACTGAAAGTTTTCTAATTCTTGAGGGATTGTGAAATCAAATTTTAAGGAAATATGAAGCAACCTTAATAAATTTACAACTGACCAAATTTAGAAACACTATATTTTATCATGAAAAAAGTGTGTGTGTGTGTGTGTGTGTACACCATTGTGTTCTAGTGGTTAAATAAAACACTTCACTAGAAAATAATAGCAGGATCCACAAATTGTACTCAACCAAATGTTGGAACATTAGACTATGGATCAGTCTCTTATTGATAAACTATTATTCTCATGCAATGCAAAAGCACATGTATAGACAAATATCTAGAGCAAGGGTAAAATATTTGTGTTTTCATGAATTGAAAAAAATGATACAGGATTGGTTATTTTTCTGTACAAGTCTTATCTCTTTCAGATTGCAGCAGGGATTGATTTTTTTTTTAAAAAATACTTCTTCGTATAAAAAGTCCATCCATGTAGAAACATAGGGCATTATGGAAAAAGTAACTACCATACTTTTTTTTTATAAATGAAGTTTTCTTGGCACAGTGAAGTGCTCCCCCCATTGGAGTACAGACTATGTAGGACAGTAGGAAGAAATGATTAATCAAAATAATTTGGCTAATTACTTTGGTCAGTCAGATAAATCACCGTGGAGAACATTGTAGTTTTAAAGATTATGCTGATGCATAAGAAGCAGTAATCACAACAGGACAAACCTGCCCTTCTAGGTAATTATTATTCAGGATAAATAATCCTTACATTGTCTTGCTTAATTTGGATTTCAGTTCTCAATCAGTATGGCCAAAAGCCACAGTGACTGGGAATTCTAGAAACTGTTGTCCCAACACACTAGGCTGTGAGGGAAGTTTAGTCCTGCTGTGGCTTTCAAGCCCTTCTGTTTTCTTCGCTCTTGACCTTGCTGTGGATGGCTTGCTATGACCTTATAGGAGATTGTGTCTTGGCTACTTTTGTTCTTATCATTATCTTGATTGCTCCCACTCACTGTTTTCTCCATTTATTGGCCCTTTCCTGTTCTCAGATCATCCCTCTGGTGTTTCAATTTTCATCTCACTGCAAGATCTTCTATAGGTAACCACAGTGACATTTGTTCAGTACCTTCTCATTAATTTATTTATGCCTCCCTTCCTTGTTCTATCTTCCTTCAAGCCTCACTTTCCAACTATTCTTCCATTAGATCTTAAGGTTCCATCTATAACTGGCAATTCTTTGATCATGAAAGTTCTATGTCCTTTGCTCTTTAACTTCCCAATCTTCCAGGACCTTTTCTAGCCTACCTTGGAAAGTTAGTTCGGATTAACTAATTAACACCTCCATCACAGTGACTTTTTATCTTAAGCAGAATAATAGCTTCAGACAGCTTGCATTGCAAATATCCTGACAGTTTTGTTTCTGGAAATTAATATATTCATAAACATCCTATTGCCCTTTCTCTGTGGTAGAAATTTCATATCTGAAATATGCATTTTACAAATGGAACATGTGGAATGTGTATGTCTGGACAAAATTATTTGTGCGGAATTAAGGAGGTTTATGTAGGCATGTGCTGGCATGACTGTTAAGATGCTGGGCTTGTTGAATGGAAGATCGGCGGCTCGAGTTCGAGACCCAAAAGCTGCTATGTAAAGGGGTTGTCTGCCTAGCTCTGCCAACATAGCATTTCAAAAGCATGTAAAAATGCAAATAGTTAAACAGATACTGCCTAAATTGATGGGAAGGTAACAGCGTTCCATATGCCTCGGTGCATAATCATGCCAGTCACATGACCACAGAAGCATCTTCAGGCAATGCTAGCTAGCTCTTCAGCTAGGAAATGGAGATGAGCACTGCCCCTTAGAGTCAGACACGTCTGCAAGGGAAACCTTTATCCTATTTTTAAGCAGGTTGATGGAACCTTCAGAAGCTAAACATTTTAGAGGACATAAGACCTAAGACTGGTGAGTGAAGATCCGTTGATGTTTCCATAAACAGACTGCAAACAAAACTGAACCTGATTCTGTAAATTTGCCTTATGAATATGGTTAACACAATACAATTAACTAAAATCTAGAACATCGTTAGGTAAAAGAGAGAATCAAATGCTTTGCAATTCTCTAATGGATTTTGAGAATTGTGCAGCCAAATTTAGTGGCCCAACCATTGGAGATCCCGTGTGTGAAATGGTTTGTGGTTTGCATAATTTGATGGGCTTGCTTTCTTACATAAATCCAGACAGAAAGTATTCTCTGAGCAGACAGTTTATGGTTAACTGTATTCACTTTCCTATTTAATATAAATTCATTCTGTTTACAAAGTAAACATTGGAACTATTTTCTTTATAGCTAACTGGAAATAATACAGAATTCATTAATGTGTTAAGAGTGCATATCTATTAAGAGATGTGTTCCGTTGCTTTTGGACTTTCCTATCTTAATTGGCTTATGGAAACTTATTTTTTTCCGGTTTCATTCAAATATAATTCTTTACAATTTTGGTTCCACAAAACTATTATGTAAAACTGAAGAAATCATATAAACACTGGAAACAATTTTACCTTAGTTTTTTCTTCTTCTTTATATATGCTGTTCTCAGTTACTTCTTAAGGATAATTTTAGTAAAAGTTTATTAACACCTCGAATAATTTTCTAGTTCATGGGCTTTTAAAAGCACACTGAATTTTGATTTTGATTTTTCAATCCCAATATATGTAAGAATAATTGCCTCTGTAAAGTGGGAAAGAGTTAGGGTGAGAAATGTCTCTGGTAAATGTCCTAGAAAGATTTGTTTAGGAGTTTAATTTTGTAAGTGAAAACATTAGTAGGAAAAAGGCAAAGAGCTGCTTGTAATTGATATAGGGTTCCTTCATTATTGACCATGGTTATTATGAATATAGGAGTGTCTGAATTTGGAAGTCATACAGTCGAAGACAAGTCAATACGATACTACTCCTGAGAGTAAGTAGCTTCTGGGAGTATAATTGAATCAGCACATTGCACAAGTATAGATTGATGGACCTGAAATGATTTTAGAGACCTACATAAATTTGCCTTTGTGAGGTGGACTTTGGATGGTTTGCTTTCATCAAGTGAATCGAGAATTCTGGAACCCATTTTTCAACACTGGTGGTAACATTTTATGTAAACTTTTACATTTGAAGGCTGTGTAAGTTAATTAGTTTCAGTGTCCAGTCTTTTCCAAAGCAAGAAAAAAGCATCCTAGAGATGACTAATTAGTGTTTCTCTTGCTTCCACTGAGTCATGTTCTCCATACCACCATTTGGCTCATATCCTAGAGAAGGGAGTGTTTTCTAGCTACATCAAGATAATGTCAAGTTGGTAACCTGAGTTTATATTTTTAGTACAAATTATTAAAAACTCTCTTTTGTTAGTTGCATATTATAATTCAACTTTGAAAATAAGGTCATACTTTCCTCTTTGTTCATAATACACACATTTGAATCAAGCGGAATGGTAGAAAATTCATAGCCAAAAAATGGCAGGATTTCTTCCCATAGAGCATAAATAAATTATGGAATTCACTTCTACATGATGTGGTAGAAAATTCATAGCCAGAAAATGACAAGATTTCTTTCCATAGAGTATAAATAAATTATAAAATTTGCTTCCACATGATGTGGTAGAAAATGCATAGCCAGAAAATGGCAAGATTTCTTCCCATGGAACATATGGAATCACTTCACATGATGTGGTCATAGGCATTAGTTCTGATGGATTTAATTAAAATTGATTGAAGGATAAAGCTATGATGGCTCATAGTCATAATGACATTACACTTTCTTCAAGATAAAACAATATGGCCTTGAATCATAGTGACTGGGAACACCAATGAGAAAGAGAGATTTTCCTTATGATTTCTTTACTAGGGAGATTGAAATGAAATAGGGTTTCGATCTTAATTACCACATTCCTTCTTAGTGAATATTTTCATGTTTTCCTTCACCCCACATGAAGTTATTTTATTCACTTCTGTTCTCAGGTATGATCAACATGTTGCGGTAAACAAGTAGCATTCTACTAATGGTCAGGAACAAATAACTAGGAAGAGGATTACTCCCTCCTGTTCTTTCCAGCACTGTAAACATTATATCTGTACAATGGTTTGTTATTAGCACTTATAAAAGAAAACCTCACCTAGGTTTTCAAAAATGTGTACATGTTTGAATGAATGGTACATGATTCATTAAGTTCTATGCAGGAAGCAAGTGACATATTATATGGCATTGTATTGGAGTTCCTGGGTGGCAGAAAAGCTAATTTGGTTTGAGGAATTAGGCTCTCCTATGAACTGTGCTAACTCACTACTTAATTTCTCAGACAAAAAGAATTGAATGGTAGATCTGGCTAGAAGCTATCCATCAAAGCTAGAAGTCTTCTGTTGCACATGAGTTAGTTCTGTTAATACCTCTGTTGGCTTCCTAATTCTGATTCTCCTCCTTTGGTTCCCATATAGGGTTGTCATCCTCCATATGAATTGCTGACTCTGAACCCAGTGGTGACAGTCAAATAAGAAACTTAGGGAATTATAGAATCATTTTCACAATGCCTAAGCTAATATATGTATGTTTTAACAATTCCCAGCCTTCTATTTCAGCAACACTTCCTTCCAGGCTTTATTTGACCAACGCAAGAGTCTCCATTTTCTTCTTTCTCTAACTCTAAATTAGGATAATTGAGATGACAGGCATTAATACACTAAAAAAACAATTTTTGTCTTTTGTAAGGAATCTTTTCAGTGTAAAGACTGAAACCTTTACTTGAGTGCTTGTTTGACTTATTCTTTCCTGATTTAGAGTAGCTAATGCTGAATCACAGCGGATCAATCTGCTGTGTTTTAGCTTATTACGTAGGCCATGAAATACTGAGAAGTAAGTAAGTAAAAGGATATTGGGTTAAGTGTCCAACCCCCCCCCCCCGTATTCACGCAGAACACCCAAGCCAGCAAAGCACACTAAATCAATATTTGGTATAATTACTGTAATCTGGCAGTTTCAGATGCAAATGCAAACAACAGGATAAAGAAAGTAACATAAAACAGTTGCTATAGCACCGGTGTTTAATCACCAGGCATAACACAGCAAACTAAATTGTGTGTCTGAAGTTTAATCTATCTCATGTAGGCTACCTGTGGGATTATTGTGAACCCAAAAATAAACTTCCTGTAATTCTTTTGTCTTTGTCAGGTTTTTATAAAGAGAACAGTTTATTTTTTCTCTCCCTCACCATCAGAGCGTTTTTTATTTTTTGAAACTAAATATCCTGATAGGATGTAATTTAGCTTCAAAGGCATAGACTTAAGCAGAAAAAGTGATGACTCAGCCCACTGGGATTTTTATCATTTTAGTATGATGTGCTGGTATCTCCTTGGTTTATTTGATATCTAAAAGAGATACTATTTTAATCAATCACTCTCATGTCTTTCTAACTGGGGAGCATAGAGAGTAACAATATAACATTTTTTTTATAAACACAGTTTTAAATGCACCACGTATAGACATCAGAGAGCCCACATCCAGGCATTTTAGCTGTTTAAGAGTTAGCTATAAATTATGACTACTATTGTTAGTATTCACAATTTATAGCTAAGAAGCTAAGCTGGGAATAGCAAATAGCCAATGCTGGGGTATTTATATTAGACACAATAGCCCAATCAAATGATAGAGGACCTTTCCCAGCCTAAACCCTGTTAGATGGAGGAGTCTGTAAACCTCATATTTTCTAGTCAACACATCAATGCATTGCAGATGAGCAAAAGTATACTTCAATTTAGCAGGAGTGGGCAGAACCACTCATAATTCTGAAAAAAATGGTCTTAGCATCTATGCTATTGTGCATTCCTTTAATTTTCTATTTCTAAAAACTATATTCTCATAATCTGCTTGTATGTTGATTTCAGATATCTTGCAAATTACAACAGCTTAACTGACAAGCATCTTGCAGGCTATTTCAGCAATACCAGGATAAGATGTCATCTGCGGAGATCAGGACTGGTAGGTATGCAAATACTTCTTAGTTTCTTTAGATTTATCTTGCCCATTTATTTTCTAGGTTTCTCTTAAGGAGTTTAAGAAGATAGATTTCTTCCCATCTTACTGAAACCTTGTGAAGTAGGTTAGACTAAGAGAAAGTGATTGGCTCTGCATTATCCAAAAGGGTAACTGTATAACAATTTGAACTGAAGTTCTATGTCCAAAACTATAATCAGGGAATGACTGAAGATTTTTCCTGCTTTTCCTGTTGCATAATACAGTATCTCTTTTCTCAGACTTATTAAAATAGGCATGTTACTTTGCTCAAATCTAACCAAAAGAGACCTGATGCCTTACCTTTCCTGAAAATGTATAGCAGTGCAATTGATATCTTTTTATCACAGTTGTCATAAATCATTGTGACAACACTCAAAGTTACCAATTAATATGACAGCATAATATAGTAAGCAATATACACACAGAGGGTTGCAGCCTTATGCTCATTTTCTGAAAAGTGTCCCAACTGAATTTTGTGGGAATTTCTTCTGAGTAAACATCCATAAGATCGTGTTGTATGGGAATTCTCACATATTCTTACAAAGGTAAGAATATGTACCTTGGGATGAATGAGTGAATATATATATAATATTATACATTACGTATTATATATATTTGAGCTGTAACTGATTCATCACATAGTCAGGGTTATCTGACATAATGGGAACTTGAAAAAGCCTACATGGTGGGCAACCAACACTATTCAAATAGTTATTTGCAAGTTGTTTTAATAGAGATTAAAGTATGAGTAACTTTGGAAGCAGAATAGAAACCTAGAGACATAGTCATTGGCATTGCTGTTTCCTGTTATTTCTATTGGAATAAATCCCATGACATTGATTTCAGTGTTCCTAAGAACAATCTCCACTTCTGAGAAAGAAGTCTGATGTCACATTGGCTTCTGATGTCACATTTCATTTTGGGGTACAGTCTATTTCTCACAGAATAATCTGTATCATTGATGGCTGTTAAGCCACAATGACATCAAATGACAACATATACATCATGTCATTGTACCATTGATGACAATTTCATAATCTCTTGTCAGTTATATCATGTCACGAAGTCTGATATAAGTATATAAGTCATGTTATTTATACCAAAATATATTATCATGTCCCTGCTCCTTTCCTTACTCTTGTGAATATCTATGCTATCACCTTGAAATCTTATCTGACCATAAATAGTTATTAAATCAGCATCAGCCCATCTTTACTCACATAATGTCATTATTAAATGCTCTCTTTTGAGCCAAGATTAGGGATAAATGGGAATCTAACATTAAAAAGCAGAGTTGTCAAATCCAAATATTTCAACTAGTACGGTAGTCATATACGATGGAACATGAATGATGAGTAGAAATAACAGCTACTCCAGTATTATACATTCATTTTTGCTTTATTTAACAGAATATCTATGAATATTCTCATTAATCCAGGTCATTATAAGTAGTAAAAATTGCAAAAATTTGCCAAGTTCCTTAAAAAGGCAATGGGGCATTAAT
>JANHZU010006559.1:28890-38903 GCA_032468055.1 Acrochordus granulatus | reverse complement strand
AGATTATTTAGCAGTGACTATTACTTTTCTTCCTCCTGGCTGGTCAAACAGCTGGTAACATCAGAAACAGCCAGAATCTTTGAAAGAGTCTTATGGATCATCTAAGCCAATAATTCTTAACAGTTTGCCAATGGAGTTCACAAAGAGAGTTTTGTTATGGACCTCCATTACCCTTCCTCCTATTTATAAAGAGACTGGAATCTGCTTTGGAGGACAAATGATGCCACAGGAAGCCTATGACTTGGTTTGGAGTATAATATAAATTTTATATCCCCTTCTCCCCATTTCCTTTCCTGAGATAAACAAGAAAATTGAATAGATAAGGATGGTAGAAAAAGGTTTGTGGGTAAAAAGAAAAATCTAAATAGGGCCTGTGAAAAGGAAACGCTGGGGCATGGCTCTTTGAAATGGTGACAGGAGATTTCAGGTGGCTTTTAATGATGATGCTTCTTTCTGCATTTTCTGCTGGAATGAAAAATAGTGGCTCATTTTGTTCTGGGTCCCTCAGATATGAGATTACATCTCCATTTCTGCCAGCCCATATGGAGTTTAATCCATAACATCTGGAGGGCACCAAGTTGGGGAAATTTGATACATAAACTGTAATATATATTTTGAGTGTAAATTAAATGTATTCCGATATGAGAAGCGGTAGCAGAAGTGTATGGTTATCACATAAACATTTTGATCATGTCATATATCAGAGAAATTTACTTACTTATGAGTTATTTGGGTGTATACAATATCTGTGTGTTGTATTTCCATGGCAAAAGTTTATTTATTTTAAAAATCCTTAACCAATGCCCCATTGGTGACATTTTTCTTTTTGTGGTTGAAAAAAAAAATGATGCAGCTATGTTGCATCAGAGCCACCAGTACGCTCTCCCCCTTACTTGTTCAAAAACATATATTTGGGCCCATCCGTATATCACACACAATATATGACAACACATATGCATTCTTACAGACAAACCTTTCTTCTTTCATGAGACAATTAAGTACAAATGGAACACTTCTATGAAAGTTATTTGTTATGCCTGGGGAATTTCATGTGATTACAGTGCATAAGTTAAAAATAATTCATAAATGGAATAATTTTTCAAATCTAATTACTCTGCAAGTAGAAAGCAAAGAGGAGAAATTCCATATTTAGGAAACTCCATGTGCCAATATATCCAAATTTCCAGGTTGTGATTTCATATTCAAGATTTAGATTTGATGTGTTAATTATAGGTGTACTTTGACACATAGTAAACTATACAAATACAGTTGAACAAGAGTACTTAAGCTCACTGGCTTTTCCTCCTGAACAATACAGCTTGTTGGGTCTTGTATATTCTGTAAATGCTCCTGGGATCATGTAAAAGGAGAGCACCAGTGCTTTATTTTCCACTTGTTCTTCTTCAAAATACTATGTAGGGAACATAGCAAGCCACAAATTAGCTATAAATGAGAGAAGGAGTCAGCAGGACAAGTGTCCTATTTTAGACTGGGACAAAATCTAGCTCTAATATTTAGATTTTTTTAATAGATAAGAGACTAAGCAAGGTCCTATACAGGATTAAAGCAAAATGTTTCAGACTACATAATAAAAAAATTCAATAGTAAGCATTGTGTCAGAATTTTATCTACTGCAGACATATAGAGGACTCCCTTGATGGCACCAAAAATTCAAGAGGTTTTAAGTTTTTGTGTCATCTAGTGGTTGTCTGGATTTTTGCTATCTAGATATGGCCACTGTAGCTTCAGAGACTGAATCCAGGATTGCATGGTCAAGGATGGTAGACAGTAATTCTGTCAAGGCATCAGAGTTAGACACTGGATCTTCAGGATTTATTTCATCAGACTTTTTGTCCTTGTCATGTCCCTGCTTCTCCTCTGAAGAGACTTTTCTGAGGGGCCATGACAGTGAGAAAGTGCATATTAAAATAAGCCACTCTTGAGAGTTCATCTGAATATAGCTAAGTTTGCTTTTTTATATTTCTATTTTATATGCAAGCATTATGTACTGAAGGAAGGGGATACGAACATTTTTGTTAAAGGATTCAGTGTTAGGAGCAACTGGATTGATATTAAAATAATGGCTTTCAAGTTGCTGGGTTCTTTTTTTTCAAAGATTTTTGAGGATCTTACATTGATAGAAGTGTTACTAGATCCAAATCTCCAAGGGATTTACACATATGAGCTTATTGCCTATTACCTAAAAAATCTGCAAAAATGGTTGTCTCTCAGGATTAAGTTAGACATGACGCTCCACACCTAGCATCTACTGTCTTTATTTAAAATATATTTTCACAAGAGCTTGTTAGGTACAGTGTCAAGTTATTCTTCCTTGCAAAGAAACCACGTATCTTCTATTTTTAACTGCAACTTTAAGAAACATCAGAGAAATGCTTGTACCTGTCCAGAAAAATTTTCAATACTTAAGAAGACCTCTTTACTTGCTGCGGTATAGGTGATAGCTTTGTTTATCGCATTCAGTTTAGAAGATTACTCATTATTGAGTGGTGGAACTGCAGTATTTAATTATACAACATGTGACCACTGTGCATTACAGTGGTGAAATGTTTGGACTGTTTGGGAATTGCACTTTTTTTTTCTTCCATTTTGCTGAAAACTTCCCTAATTGTGATGCATTGCAGAAAATGGGACAAAATGTTATTGAAGCAAGCACCACATTTTACCCCTGTGTGTGCACTGAAAATTACATTTGGATTTTATAAAATTCCATAGACAGCTAAAACATTATATAATGTTCCCATCCTATCCCTTCTGTTGTATTGTGTACTGCTTATGTTCTTAACAGGGAAATAAATCATCATTATCAACTAGGCTGGGAGTTTGCTTGCTGGGAGATGCAGTTTGCAGAAGAAAGAGAAAGAACAAATTGCCCAGAAGTAGGAGGATTTTGAATGCTATGCAGCAGTTCTTGTGCATGTTTTTGTAATAGCTATTTGAATAAAACTCTTATGCTTTAACCATTTAACATTCACTTACTTGCCCTTTGACATAAGTCTTGTTACATAATCAATTTAACCAACAATTTGGGTGGGGGACTTTGTTTTGCTATTTTTTTAAAAAGTCATTATCTACTCCCTCCAAAGGCTGCCAGAACAATGTATAAAAGCCAGAAAGAATCTCAGTCCTACCATCACAAAGAGATTATGAACAGGAAAGAAAAAGCATCACTTAAAGATTGGGAGGAAAGAGGAAAAAAATGTAACAATTCAGAGTAGCGATGAGAAATAAGAAAATGAGAAATAAAAATAATAAATGTATATAATATATATTATTATCATAAATAATAAAAAAGAGAGAAATAAAAAAATCCTCATTGTTTCCAGGAATGATGTAACTATTCAGTAAATGTGATTTTGTCTTTTTATTTTTTTTAAATATTAGCGACATCATCAGGTTGAGATAAAAAGAAAACTTGACAGTTCTGCAAAGCGAGACCGTATCCAGAGAATCAAGGTAATGATTTCTCTCTTTTGAATGAAACTCTGGACTTGTTATAGGACTCGAATTGATTGCCATTAATAAGACTTAGAGATGCATGTTTGTTTAGGGCTACCAGTTCTGAGTTGCAACAGTCTTAGTGATCACTAGACGGCATCAAAAAGGCTATAGTTTTCTGAATTCTTTGGCTGCCCTATAATGGTTGTATTATTTTTTTGCAGCCTAAATTCAGTGGCCCTATGCTTGGGCTGATTTTGTGAGCTGTTTCTTTTATTTATTGATAGCTGACTGCTATTCCTGTGTCCTTTATTCTGTTCAAGATTAGCATTTGGCTATATTCTGCTACTGTTTCCTAGACTGTGAGTTTTGGGCCTGCCATGGGCATGAAACCAGTTGGGTAACTTTGAGCTGATCATACTTTCTCAGCCCCAGGAAGAAGACGGTGACAAACCACTTCCCAAAAATATACACAAGAAAATTGCACAGACTTGTACAGACAGTCACTGGCAGTTATAACTGACTGCAAAAAAACCCCCAAAAGCCAATTTATTAATATCAGAAGGTTCAGGTGCTGGCCTTGATTCTCTCCAGAGATTTGAAAATATTGGTTGAATTGCTGGCAGAAACCTTATTTATAAAGTGCTTTGCCAAGAGAGCATCATTTCCTAATAATATTATTTATTCAGGTATCTCAAGCCATGGTCAGGCATTATCTTTCCATGTTCAAACTGATGCTGGATGAGCAGCAGATAGGCTTTCCCCTCCTTAGCCATATCTTATAGTACTGTTCTCTTCAGCAGTCACATTAACTTTACTGAGAATTGCTTCTGCATGAGTCTACAGGAGCCTGATGTGTTTCACATGGAATTGCTCATATATAGAACGAGGTCCTTGCTAGAGATCATCAGGCTGTAGGAATGGAAACCATCTCTGCACATATCACATTGTAATGGAATGTGTAGATGACCTTGGGGAATCAGGGGAAGACATGCTTCCTAGGAAACAAACAAACAAAAAAAGAGGCAGGAGCTGACTCTTTTACCGGCCAAAGACAGAAACTTAGGAAGGATCAGACTCAATGGATCAAGCAATTAAAAGTGGCAGCAGGAAGTTTGTACTTTCAGATTTGGAAGATTCTGTCAAGGTAGCTTGCAATAAAGTAGAAATACTGTAGTTCATTTAGTTGTGTTTTGATTTGCTTTACCTGGGAGAGCTGACAGATATGGAGAAGAAGGCTGCTCACTGCTACTCATCAGGTAACTTGAACACTTGTGTGTAATGTCTGAACAGATCTGTCATTTTTCCTTCATTTAGGTGGAACGATCAAAAAAGGCAGCAGATGGTACCCATCACTTGCTTTCCCCACATCCACCCACTGTACCAAGAAATCGCTTTGGACGGCGCAAGTTGGGTGACAGAGGACAATCAAGTCACAGGGTGAATCTGTAGTGAGGCTCTGTAGGATGGAAGATAGTCTGTTTCAATTTTGTTTCAGCTGTAGTCTAACTGGAATCAAAGTGATACCTTTCAAATTTTCAGCACTAGGAAATTATCTTAAAATGCTTATTCCCTTTTACTCCAAAAGATCTCAAGGTGTTGTACATGGTTTGGGCTTAAATAACATTTTGTTGATCTCCACTAAATTTATAGATGGAGATAGGGTATGGAAATTTTTCAGAATTTCTTCCTGGAAGAAATTTTACTTTTACTGATGACAATAGCATCACAATTGAAAAACTCAGTTGGAAAGGTTTTGTTTATAATATCTTCTGTTGGGATTTTAGTGAAGTGTGGCAAGCCAGGAAAGCTAAGGATCCTCTGAAGAAATGTTTGAATAGTGGAAATAAGATATTCACAAATATCCCTTGGCTATCTGAACACTGAACAAATCTGCCACTTATTTTAACCATGAGAATTTCTCTTAATTTCTCTTCCAATTTGAAATTATTTCTACAGCAAATTTTCTTTCATCAGACTCAATTGGTAAAAAAAAATGCTGGAGATTTTTCTTGCTCAATATGGGCCATTACAGTTATTTTATTCCCATAACAACTTAGCAAGATATGGCTTGTTAAAAGACAGTGGTGCCTATAATCCTTTTATGTATTTTGATTCTTAAGGAAATTTGAATATGTAGTTTTGGTTATTCAGTTCAGTGCTGTAAGTTTTGCTTATTTTTATTTATATATTAAGGTCACTCAACTCTAGAATGGCACTGAGTAGCTTAAAACATAAAAAACAAAACAACATGGCTGCCTGGACCAAAACAGTCATCCAAAATTTACAAAAAAAGACTTTATATCATCCTAATTCTCTTACAATTCAGGTAATTTATTCATGTCTCCAAGAGTACATGCCCAATTGATCCTTTAGTATATAAAGGATCAGTATGCTCTATTGCAGAATAATACAAAAAAAAAATCCCTGCTTTTTTTTATGAGAACTCTCTTATACCAATATTCTACATAATTTGACCACTTTAAATATGTCTGTATTAGAAGATAGCTATTTTTGAACACTGGTAGTCTGTGACTTATGACCATAATGGAGCCTGCCCATTACGGTTGCAAAGTGGTGATGGCTGTTAAGCAAAATGGCCTTGCTTAATGACCCTCACCCCTGCTTTCCCTGATGTGGCCATTAAACAAATGTGTGGGTCATTAAGCGGAACACAAGGTGTCTCAAAGGTGCCTCAGGGTCCTGGGAGGCCTAGCGCAGGCCCAGTCTCAGACAACCCTGAGCATCCCAAGACCTTCCCAATCCCCTGAGGCAACCCTGCCCCTTGGGCCTCAACTTGTTCCCAGTTTGGTCACACAAGGGAGCCTAAAGCTGGGCAGAAGCTACAGCACACGGGGGACTGTAACATTTTGTAGGCCTCAGCCTGCTCCCCACTTAGCCACCCAAGGGAGCCTAAAGCCAGGCAGCTCCATTAAACCTCTTAAAAAATGGAGTTCTCTACAGGCTCGCAACATAGTAGCTGTTTGCAGAGTAATATGTATAAACCACAAAAAAACACTTTTCTGTAGAAATGCTGAGCTTTCCTTTTGCATTGCTCTGGGGCAGGCACCTCTCTGCAGAAAACAGAAAGGGGGCTTATGGGCCTTGGAGCTGTCTGAGGAGCCAGCTGAGTCCTGCAAGTTTCTTAATGGCTGAGTACGAAGCATGCCGAGGCCTACCAGCTGTAACAGCTCCCCGCATGCGGTTACCATCTGCTGCCCGGCTTTAGGCTCCCTTGGGTGGCTGATGGATTGGGTTGGAAGCAGGCCAAAGGCCTGTGGGGCCCCCAGTGGAATGGGTCAGATAGGTGGTGGGCCCCCCGCTGCAGCATCCTTGTTGGCTGTAAGGGTGAACAACTGTGGTCGCACTGCAATAGCTGTAAAGTTTGAAACCAGATCATAATTAGCTTTTTTTGCGGGGGGGTCTCTGTCGTAACTTTGAACAGTTACTAAGCAACCGTTCATAAGTCAAGGACTATCTGCATGTATTTGAAAGAAATAAGTCTTGGCTTATGTCACTTAATTCACCTTTTCTACAGTGTAGTTTAAGAATATAAACTGATATGGGTGCAAAACCTTCATCTATCCATTTTGAAACAAAATGTCCAAATATAGGCAGATTTCAATTTTGTTTTCAGAAAAGTGCATAAGCTACAAATCCTTAAGTCAGGGATACGGTTAGGATATCCTCTCAGTATTTTTTATTCCACGTCCAGTGGTCTTAGATATTTAGAGCTAAAACTGAAAACTCACAGAGCACCAGTTTACCCAACCTATCTTAAGCATTTACCTTCATTTCTTTTAAAGGTTCAGATTACTTATCCTCGACCAAGCACTGCTCCAGGAAACATACAACAGCCACTCCGACTTCAGCCTCTCTACGGAAATGTCAGTGCAGAAGAGTCACCAAAGACTGCTTTGAGCTCCAGACCAAAGTTTCTCACTGTTGAGAAAGAATATCAGTTTGCCAGTGAGGTCAGCTTTTACGTTTTTATATGTGCATTATAATAGCAAGAATGAGAATATAAAGTTATTTTGTACAATCAAATACAAGGGATCATCTAGTACATTTTTTTTAAAATATTAGAATGTGAAGTGATGCAAAAGGAATTCTGTTGATGTCACCAAAGGCACTTATTTGTTACAATTGGTTGCAAATAGTTGTGTGGTCATCTTTCGACTGAAGAGAAGAGAAGCAGCTGCTGAAAATAGATGAAGAGAGAAGTGATGCGAAGGATTTCATTGCTGAAGAGCATGGATGCCTCTGAAGATTAGATGTTTCTTGGAAGATACTGTTGCCTGAATGTTCATCGTTCCTGTAATGAGACTCTTTCCTTTCTTTCACTGTTTTTTTTCAGATTTCTTTTATCCTGCCTTTATTACTTTTATAAATAAGTCAAGGCAGTGTACCTGCATAATATTTCTTCCTCCTCCTATTTTCCCCACAGCAACAGTCCTGTGAGGTGTGTTGGGCTGAAAAAGAGTAACTGGCCCAAAGTCATTCCGCCAGCTTTCAGGCCTAAGGCAGGACTAGAACTCATTATCTTCTGCTTTCTTGTCTGATGCCTTAACCACTAGGCAAACTGCCTAGGTTTAGATACTTTTTCTTTTCTTATTGTCATCCTGTGTTGCTCCCCCCCCTTTTTTTTGCTTTTTCAGTGCAATCCTCCTTATTCCAACTCTGTGCTGTTTTCCCCCCTTCCTTTCTTGCTGTTTCTGCTGGAAGAAGAATATGTTATTATTTTTATGTCTCTGTGTGTGAGTGAGAATGGATAGTACACATAGATGGGGAATCAGTTATTTTATAAATGATATATGTTATTTATGGGAGTTAATTTTCAGTGTTTTCTCTCCTGGTCCTGCCTTTTATGGAGGATAGCTTCTGGCATGTATATATAGAGAAATATCATTCGGGGAAAAAGGAAAAAAAACACCTCTTTGAATCTCTACACACTTTTAATTCCCACTACTACTGCTCTTCTGAATTAAGTTGGAGTCATCTTATACCTTGTGAAATCAGAATATTTCATAAAATATTGTTTTATATAGTCGTGTTATAGTTAGTCATTAATTATACTCACTGATCCCTGATTTGCTTTATATCATGCAAGGCTTAGACCAAGCAAAACTGTGAGAAAAGTAGAAACCAAATAGTCATGGCTTGAAGATAGTTTTCTTCCCTTAATCCTGGGAGATAGAAAAGAGGACATAATAATAGGGGGCAAATCAGCCACAAAATGGAGTAACCTAACCTATAGGAGCTTCAATGAGCCAATAGTGGTGAAACAATGATATCAAAGGGTGTGAGTGGATCTAGTTGCACACATTGGCTCCAGCCTGGAGTAGACCACTGGTTGTATTGATAAATAATATTTTATTAATAATAACATAATTGTTTACAAATATTAAGATTATTATTTGAATTATTAAGGAATGAGAAATGCCTTTTAACTGGGAATCCGTGCTGAAAACAGGGAAATGTAGTTTTTTTAAAAAGAAGAAATATTCTAAGAAATGGAAAATTTTAGGTAAACATTTTTTAGTTGCTCTGTGATCTAAGTATTAATGAATATTAATATTGTTCACTTTTTCAGGGGGACAAAGGGGTGTTAAGACATGTGCATTCAATGGATTATTCAGCTGAAGTTTCCCGTTATAGACTTCCTATTATTAATAATTACATAATACCTATTCCACAACCACCCAGAAGTGATAGGAACATCATCTCCATGAGACCTGGGGCAAGAGGTCGACGGCTTCGCCCTACAACTTCAAATGGTCTAGAGCAATTGTTAATGAAGGTGATACTTTTTCTTCCTACTAATCTATTTTTTCTTATATAAGTAATTTTATAATGCTTTCTGCTAAGCATATGAAGTTATGCTGAAATATTCCTTGCTGTTTTTTTCTTTTGCTAAAGAAATGCATCTCTCCATCTTTTTAAAATGCACACATAGATACAAGAAAGTTCGCTAAAGTATATTTTTTCCTGTAAAATCTTGGTTTTGTTCCTAATATAATTCCTTTGAGTAGATAAACGCAACACTCTGAACCATTCTTCTGAATCTAGTTTTATTGCTATTTCGTCCAAGCTTTCCTCAAAGTATTTTTCAGAATATAGAGTACCTTTCTCAGCCTATAGCAGTGCCAAAATGTGAGCTGTGAATTCTAGGAATTGCCATCTGAACACTTCTGTCTATTTTGGAGAAAGCAACAGTATGAGGAAAGTTGATGTAGACTGATACAACTAATTACTTGGACAATAAAGAAGAGTCTTTTTGCAGAGGTTCAAATATTCCTACTAGTTAGAGAAGCTATATTTAAATACAGTGGAACCTCTGATTGCGAGCATAATTCATTCAGAAGAATGCCCTTAATCTGAATCTCTCTTAAAGCAAAGCAAGGTTTTCTATAAGAAACAATGTAAAGTCAGATGATCCATTCCATGTCCCCAAAAATATTCATAAAAAATCATTTTCAGTGGAGTTTTATGTAGAAATGATTGTCCCTAATATCTGAAACAAGTAACAATGATTAATACACAATATAAAGTAAAAA
>JANHZU010006559.1:0-19869 GCA_032468055.1 Acrochordus granulatus | reverse complement strand
GCTTACCTTGATTCATAGATCTTATGTTCCAGGTTCCTATGCAATATTGTTCTTTACAGCACTGGACTTCCCTTTCACCTCCAGTCACATCCACAACTGAGCATCCTTTTGTCTTTGGCCCAGCCACTTTACTCTTTCTGGAGCAATTTATAATTCCTTCTAATCTGAGAAGCTCATCTTCTGGTGTCCTATCTTTTAGGCTTTTGTTACTGTCCATGGGGTTTTCTTGGCAAAGATATTAGAATCGGTTGCAATTTCCTTCTCCATTGGAGCCCTGTAACCCATTTTTATTATGAGCAACATCTTTGTTGTACCTTTTATTGGAATGGCATAAACAAGTTTTAAACAGTTAGAATAACACATCATACAGTTTCAGTCCACTATTTGATGCTGTTTCTGTTTTTTAGGGTCAGGTGCAAAGGAGAACAAAAGCTATTGGACTTTGGGAGTTAATGAGTACCAGTAATTCAATTCAGCATTCAATTTCCTATCTCACACAGACGTGTATTTTATTTCAGCGTATGATGAAGATTTTGAAGCTGATGAAGAAAAATCAGTTGACAAAGTTCAGAAAAAAGCACCTGCTGGTGATCAAATGATTGTAATAGAAAAGCCACTCTCTGATGAGGAAAGAGTTCATTCAGATCGTGAAACGAAGAAAAAAGTCTCATCGCAGAAATCTTCCCAGACTTCTGACAGTGAGCGAGATGAAAGTGAGGGATATACAGAAAGCTACACAGAGGAAGAGGAGAAGAAACACGGTTAGTTGTTTTTCTTAAACTGAAGTACAGTGGCCTAATATCTTTCAGGATTTTTAGAAGTTTATCCTTTTTGAGAATCATAGTTAAGTACCATTAGAGTTGGATTTCCACTATGCAGTGAAAGTTCTCGAAGTGATATGTTAACTCTTTGCTTTCTTAGAATATTCAGATGGGTTCCAACAATACCAAAAAAATCTGGCAGGGCAGGGAAGTTGCTCAAGGTGAAACATTTATTTATTTTCCATTTCCCTGGTAGGGCAGGGATGATGCACAAGGTGAAGCTTTCATTCATTCATTTTCCATTTTCTAATTTTTTGGTCTGGCTCCATATCTGTTAAGTCAAAGAGGAGTGTATAAACAGGAATTAGGTTGCTGGTTATAGAATGAAATATTATAATTTCTGTTCTGAATTATGCCTGCATTGCTTATCTGAACTGTGAATGGTCTTGTGTAGAATAGAATAGATTCTACTGTACTTTATACAAATCAAGGCAGAAAGGATAGGGGGAACTTTTTGTTCTCATTGTTTCTTTAAAATGTTCTTCCTACATTGCATACTCATGCTAGGTGCTATGTGTCCTCACTGTATGTACTCTTCTATATACTACTGTCAAATCAGAAGCAGATCTTAGGAAGTTCCTGACAATAGATCTTTGCATAATTATACTATTTAGCTAACAAAGGTTCCTTACAGAAGAAACTGGGGAAGGTGGAGATACATTATTTTAGACTCAAATAGCTTATAACCCATGTTTTATACTGAAGTTAAAACAAAGGCCAGTATATAGTTGATTATTTTGTTTGCAAAGTATATGACATGAACTGTAAAGTGTCAAGTACTATAAGAGTACTATCATCTGCATTTCCTGCGGTGTCTTTCTGTCTCTCTCTCAGCAATTGTACAGGTCTCTTGTCCTGTTTTTATGATCTTGCAGCACAGCACTTTATGGTCCAGTGTTTCTACCCAATCTCACTTTAGTCTCACAATGAAATGATCTCAACCTTAAAATGTAAAATACATGTTCTTGAGCCACTTGAATTCTAGGCAGGGAACAAAAGCTTAATATGGTGAACCTTGACAATTAACACAAGGAGATTAAAATGCCACAGAATTTGTTTTGGGAACATAAATAATATTTTAGGTAACCTCAGTCTTCTTCAGTCAGCCTAACTGATGGGGATAATTATTTTCTGTATGTATTTGCAGCCACCCACTTTCATAAATAATCTAGTGAGAAGCATGTATCTCATTTCCCATTCATTAATACAAAGCATGTTGAAGCTGGTCTAAAGCAAAGCATACTTGCAAGATTATGGAAGCTGCCAGCTTTTTGGCTTCCTATTGATGCAAAATTGATTTATTCCTGATTTTTTTCTGCACTACTGTCTCTTTCTAATGTTGCTGTAACTTATGCCACAATTACCACTGCAGCTTTCTCAGTTTACTGCTTGTCCCTAAAATTATTCTCATTTTGTTGGACCTTACATTAGAATACTATTTTAATCAAGCTAAATGTTAATGTTGCTTTTACTTTCATATTTTCTGTGTGAAATATAAGCAAAATAAAGCAACTGACTGGGAAATGGATGCAGCTGCCTGAAAGATCCAATGTTTTTATAGGAAGTATAAATGTCAACAGCACACTCAAGCTGTCAGATCAGGTTTGGAGTTGGTTTGCATGGAAAAGATTCTTTGTTCTGATAAGACAAACTCAATTTTTATATAGGCAGTAACTGACAAATAATCAGCTTGCAGCTTTGCTAATCATTAATAGGCATAATTGCACATTTTTTTTCTTTTTAAGGTACATTGTCTCAAAGGCATTTTATGAGATTTTGTTCATGCCTGGATCACTTATATGATTTGAATTTCAAAATGTTCGTAATTTGTTTGGGAAAGTAATTCGCAGTTCACTTTTGCATTCAAATGAATGTGGGGGACTTGCTTGAGATATATAGAGCTTTCTCTTAAATAGCCATTTTTCTGTAGGGTGCTTGCTGTCTTCATGTATGCATGCTATATGATGGAGATAGAGGATTATCCAAAGAGGGATGGCAACCAGAAAGCCAGGGACCATCCTTTAACATCTTTTCTTTTTCTTTTCCTCTTTGGTTCTACTGTCCATTTCCTTCAGGTTCCTGGATGAATAGTTATGGCTAAATTCAATTTGTATCTGAAAAAAAATACCCTAGCTCCTTGATTTGGCATTGTATAATTTATTTGCTTTGTCCTTTTATTTTATACAATGGGCATTGTAAAAATGAGGTTTCATTTGCCAAATAATTAACCCTAACCATTAGTTTGTTAATCACTATTAACCTACTTGACTTATGTCATCATCTAAATTGTTTTCTTCTTGGAAGTTAAGAAGTAAAATATCTTCCCAAACCTACTCTGGAATTGCTCTAGGAATGGGAAATGGTGTGTAGCCATCACTCTAGAATAATGTTACATTGAAGACATGGTGGGAAATGACAATGTTGTCTAGTCCTCATTGTCTGCCATATCATTTCCATCTCAATCAATTACACTGGCAAAGAAGAATCCAACAGAAGTCATTTTGTTAGTGTCCTTGTAGATTTGTTTCTTTGGTTCCATTATCTTATTTAAAAGCATCAGATTTGCATTGTATGCCAGACTGTTCAGATACAGGGACCAGATGTGTCATATGATGGGTTTCCTATTCTTTCCATAGCTGAGGATATTAAGAGAAGTGTACCTTTTCTCCTAGGGGCAATTTACCATTTGATATTGCTGGTGATTCATGGGAATAAGGTCCATTTATCTCTCTCTCTCTCTAAGATACAGAACATTACAGAAAGTTTTTTGAGGGAGTATATATTTTTTATTTTTATTCAAAATTAAAATTCAAAACTATAGCAGAACTTATTTTCTATCTAATACAGTGGAACAAAGATCCACCAGTTCTGTACTTATACTTGACAGCTGGATTTGCAGGTCTAATTGAAGGCAAAATTTCTCCCAATATGGAAGATTTTAATAACCTCTCTATATAGATGAGGAATCTTTACTTTTATCTTTTCTTCCATTGTTTTGTTGAGAACAGGTCAGAGAGACTGAATTTACTTTTTTTAGATCCTGCTAGGCCACAATCCTGTAAATAAATCAGAAGGACTCATTAGTTAGAAAGCATTTCATGGTGTTTTGCAGAGGGCAGCAAACAGCTATTTTGCTATTAGTCTGTTTATATTCTCTAAAATTCTGGTAATATTTTTAATGAGCTGACTAGCTCAAATATACCATGGCTTTTCATATTCTTGGACATTTACATTTAATGCTATTTTGCATATTCTTCATAAACTATGGCAGAGCAACCATCACTGACTTCAGTTTTCACATTGCCTTGTATAAAATGGGAGATAATCTAAAACTCCTAGTCAGTTGTGCGTTTTTCAGGTGGATGGACTCTGTATGTGTGTATTTGTGTGTGAGCTATATATGTGTGTGAGAGAGGATTAATAACATCCTAATTTGGTTTGTAAGAGAAAAAGTACAGTATGTTAGTCATTCTCTGACTGTTTCTAAGGAACATAAAAAAGGCAGAGAAATTGAAGATGGTTTGATAATATTAAAAGGGACCAATAGCTAATTGCTATAGATAATTAAATGTAATATTTTCAAATTTGACTTCTATTTTGTTATATTTTTATTTGGATGAGTTCACAAAATCCATCAAGAGTCATAAAGCCTGTGATTCCCTATGGCAGCTGTAACAGAATTGTAACAGAATTTCATGTACATTGGTGGAGTTGGCCACTCTTGCTTCATATCTGGCCTCCCGTTTCCTCCCCATAGAGGAAGAGGGAAGTTTGGATGAAAAAGAGCAAGCCTTCTATAGAAACAGAGCAGGGATTTGCTGTTGCTGGTTTTGCCCATGCCATGTTTTCCTCACTCTGAAAGGAAGAGCAGGACAGAGGTCAAGGCCATTCAGCAGCAGTGGAAAAGAATGAGCCTTTGATGGAAGAGATATGGCCTCTTGTGGGCAAGATAGGCCAGATTAGGACCATTGACCAGGAGGTTTCTTTTCCTTGTTCTACCTCACCATAGGCTTGATGTGAGTGTGCAGGTTTATGGTAGATTTCGAAGAGACATGGGACATTTGGCTTCCCTATTTCCTATCAAAACTTTCACAAGGTGCTAACTGATGCTCTTCATTTATTAGAGCTGGACCACAGATATAAAAGTGATTTTGCAAATGGTCAGAAGTAAACAACCTGTTATCAGTCAACTGCCTAAATGAGAAAAGCTGGAAATTTTCTTTCTTGCTGGAAAAAAGATTGCCTTGTAGTCTTTTATGGAGAGCAGGCTGAAGAAAGGGGTGCAAGAAACGTGAACATTGATTGTTATAATTAGAGATGATATTTGATACACAAGAATCTCTGGAATTCTTTCTAATAGCTTCATGGAATTGCTGGAATTTATCTGAGCCTTCATTTTGTGAATTCTTCCCTTGTCATCTTTGAGAGGCCTGACAACAGATTACTCAGATCTGGACCATGGATTACTCAAATTTTAGCTTCCATCTTGACTAGATGTATATACTGACTAGTTATGCATTCTTTAGCTTTGCTTTCTCATCTGGAAAATTAAGATTATAATAACTCTCTTAGCACAGATGCAGTCATTTTTATAATAGTGGCTGTAAATTACATTGTATAACATTAGTGTAATGCAAAAGATAACTAAGACATGCATTTTAGCTCATGCAAACATGTTTATTTTACAGAAATCTGCAAACCCTGCAAAATATTTAGAACAGCACAAATGGAAATAACAATTTAAAATATTTTCAGAAATTACAATTAATTATAATTAACATCAAGCAAAACCTGAAAGACACCAGAAATCAGAACTGCATTAAATGAAAGGCGCAATAATTAACTATGTCATCACATTAATAGTAGTGTTTTTAGAACAAAATTCTTATGGCTTCCTTTGATCAACTAACTATGAGAAATCTACTAATAAATGGATATTGCTTGCCAAGAATATGTGGCAAAAATACGGGGAGGTACATTTTCCAAATTAATTCTGTGGATCTTAGTTTAATTCCTTTTTTTAGCATACCTCTGACAATATTACTACAAAAGACTGTATATGTTGCTGGACTTCAGCATCAATCTTCTCTTAGTAAAAGCAAGAGAATAGCAGAAAGAAAATTAAGGGTGGAGAAAAAACAGGAACTGAAGGGACAGATATAGGGACACAGCCAGGATAAAGGAAAATTATAATTGTGATGAAACTGGGAAAGAGATGTGGATAGTTGGGATTGGAATTTTGGTCACTAAACAATGGAGCCATTAAGCAAGTCATCACATGACTGGATCTGATTTTACAACCATTTTACCTTGGTCATTAAGTGAATCACTTGGTTGTTAAGCAAATCTCGCTTCCCCAATTGACGTTATTGTAGGAAACCAGCTGGGAAATTTGCAAATTGTAATCTTGGTCATAGTCATAAATGTGATCCAGTTGTTAAGCAAATCTGGCTTCCCCAATTGACATTGATTGTCGGAAATCAGTCAGGAAATTTGCAAATTGTAATCATGGTCATGGTCATAAATGTAAGCCAGTTGCCAAGTGCCTGAAGTGTGATTAAATAATCATGCGGATGGTGTAATGGTCATAACTTTGAGGATAGCTCATAAACAACTTTTGCTAAGGCCATCATAACTTTGAACCATCAATAAGCAAATGGTTCTGAGTGGAAGATTACCCATAAAGAATCTGTTTTCTTTACCTGATGTACCCATTCTTAGGATACAGATAGTCTTAGATGAGCTGATTTAATTGTCAAATTGAATCAGTTAGCAGTAAGTAATTATACTGTAACATGTAGATGCTTGAAATTAAAATTTAGACACAATTTATACTCACATCTCATTCCACAAGTGGTGCGGTGGCAGAGTGATTAAGATGC
The DNA here is from genome assembly GCA_032468055.1 of Acrochordus granulatus. Classification (NCBI taxonomy): domain Eukaryota; kingdom Metazoa; phylum Chordata; class Lepidosauria; order Squamata; family Acrochordidae; genus Acrochordus; species Acrochordus granulatus. The sequence continues at coordinate 13,166 of JANHZU010006559.1, read as the reverse complement.
TGGGCTTGTTGGCTGGGAAATTGGCAGCTTGGCAGTTTGAGATCCAAGTGCAGCCACGTAATGGGGTGAATTCCTGTTACCTGCCCCAGCTCCTGCCAATCTAGCAGTTCAACAGCATGTAAAAATACAAGTAGATCAATAAATAGGACCTTTGAGGGGAAAGATAATAGTGTTCCGGGCGCCTCGATGTGTAGTCATGCCAGTCACATGACCATTTGGATAAATGCCTTGCTCCCTCGGCTGTGAATCAGAGATGAGCACCACCCCCTAGAGTCAGGAGAAACTTTTACCTTTTACCTCATCCCACATCTCACTTGTCATGTTCACAATTGTGTTAGAGATATACTTTCTAGCATGATGGCTGGGAATTTTGGGCATTATAATCCTATACATTTTGAGATCACATGAGGGCTGCTTTGCATTTCTATTAAGGCAGGCACTTTTTCATGCTTAATTCTAAGTTTCTGTACTTAACCTTGCAAATAATGTTTACAAAGATTGGGTGCAGGATGCCATTAAAATGTAATTGTCTTTACTCTTTGTAGATAGAAAGCATGTGCTTTCTGTCTCCGGCAGCAGCACATTATATAGCAGCGAAAATGAATCTGAGTCTGAAACCAGAAAACGCGATGATGAAGAAGATGTTACAGACATTCATTCAGAATATGAAACAGAAACCACCAAATCTCAACGAGAGGGAAGTCAGGCAACTGATGTGGAAGAAGAGGAAAACTTGGGAGAAACAGAAAGTATGACTACCAAGAATGTGCCAGATATCTTCTATGAAGAAAAGGTGGAGATGAACCTTCAGGATATGAGTCCAGGCCATGAGAAACTCAAGCCTATAGGGTCGGTAGACATGAGGGAAGATGTGAAGGCAGAAGAGAAGGATAAGTTAGTGCATGTGAAACAGAGTGCTCTAGAAGGACATCTGAGAAGCAAGATTGCTGAAGATAAGGAAGGTGGTGAGTACGGTTTACAGAGATACCTGTGATGGGTCTGGTGCATTTAAGACTGTTACTTTGTTGATTCTTAAGTGAATGCTGATTTTTCTGTGCTGTGTTTTGATGTTGCTTATAAAAAACCCTGCTTGAATCTTTCTAAATCTATTAATATTCTTGAATGAGGTAAGGTTTTGTTTTGCTGTATGCACCAGATCACTGATGGAGTTTTGTCTTGAAATTACCATGATATCTTATTGTTTCAAGTGTTGGAACTGAATACTATTATCCGTATGGCTTTTGTGTGTCTTTCTTTTGTCTCTCTTATTACTGTGCATGGGACATTTTTTGACAGAATTAATTTAATTCCTAGTTGGGACCAAGGCAAATGGATGAAATGAAACTTAGACCAATTAATATGCCTGGACTTGATAGTGATCATCATTGAAATCTTAGTTGTAGAACTATTACAAAAAGAACAAAATCCTAAAAGATGATTGTATCAAAGTAGTTGATCTGAGTATGTTTGTAAAGACTTAGAAACATACTATCTAAAGCAAACCTTTGTGTATTTATATCATTTGGGAGAATGAATTGAAAGACCCAAATGCAAGTTTTTTTCACATTTTTCATGATAATGTTGTATATGAATGATCAAATTTAAGTTATAATCTTTATTCTACATCATATTATTTGACAGTCTAGGTTACCATTGTCCAATGCAACTTTCCCAAACTTGTTGCCACTAAACCTATTAGGCTCCAAAATCCAGAATTTTTATTCATATGATTATTTCCAAGAATCATGAAATGATTCCAATTGAAAATGATACCAATTTACACAGATTGTTCCTGTTTCCTTCATCAGATCCATTTGGCAAGAAAGATAGAAATATTCTATTTTGTTTTAATTTATGATGGAAATATCTTAAGAGTGAATCAATTTATACTAATTAGTATTCTGTCAGTAGTGATGCGGACATGAAAGAAAGTCATAAGTCATGCTAATATTTTTGATTTGTGATTTGGAATATTTTCTTTGGATGGTACTATACTATGTTCTTGCTTAATTTAATGGATTTTGATAGATTGTTTCATATTGCTTTGTGTTGCTAGATTTAATAGTTTGGCAGGGATAGAAGATTATAAAATGATAATTGCTTGCTAACATCTTAGTGCTGACTTGCTTTTCATTGCCTTGCAATTTGTTATGTATAAAACATGGAGGAATATTGAAAAAAATACAGTTTTGGATAATTATGCTGAATTATTTATAGATGTTTAGTTGCTTGAAATATTTTCCTTCGTCCATATGCTATGTTTTCACGATGAGTGATTTTGCAGTTAGACTGCTAGATGAGATGAATATTTAAGTACAATTGAGGAATAATGTTATTAACAGTTAAGGAAGAATACATATAGGATTAAATATTCTAATACTAAATGCAAGCATGGAGAAATCATGTAGGTAGAGTCTGTGGTCTGCCACAGATTTTAGTGTAAAAGAATATCATCATTTCTATTTTGCTCAGACCATGATAATTAAATGACTGTTTGACAGTTTTAGTTCTGAGTTAGTATAGCATTTGCAGCATCTTCAGATTCTGCTGCTGTAGTTGAGAGTAGTAAAAATGCCAGCCATACCACCTCTTTAAAAATATTTTACAATATGCCATGATGGCAAACAAAGAAAAAGTTATAATTTAAATTTTTCTGAATGGGAATGTGAGGACAAATTTAACACTGCAATAGATACTTTTGAAGATTGTTTTGGGAACAATATATTCAACCATGGTAAATAATTAAGACCATATTATACTTAATTAACCAATTAGTTGTGGGAGGGGTCAGATTCTTAGAATGGTTGATCAATTTTAATCATGTCCCTTCATTCAGACAAATCAGAACAAGCACCATGTACAGAATGACTCCTCTGTTTTAAAGCAGGATGGTAACTTTTGACAATTGCCAGCATACTAGAATAATAAAGAAATGAGGAAAAAAAGCTCAGGTTCAAAACAAAAGAATACAGGAATGCCCAGAAGAGGCATATAAAAGAAGCATATATGTGAAAATGAGGCAAATATTTTCTCCCTTAGAAAATATAGTACCTCTCAAAGTTCTATAAATTGAATATTTCTTAGCTGGTTGCCCAAATCCAGTGTGAGAGGCATCAGGTCTTGTTCCTTATTTTGCCTACCAAAACATTTTTGCCTGTCAGTGAGTTTTATGCATCAGTTGGTTACATCTGCTTATTTTGGCTGTTCTACATGGTTAGCTTAGATTTAAGGGGTGAAAATAGTGTTTTTCAACATTGGTAATTTTAAAATGTGTGGACTTCAACTCCCAGAAATCCCCAGTTAGCATGCTAGTTAGGACATTTTGGGAGTTGAAGTCTACACATCTTTAAGTTACCAAGTTGAGTAACACTGGGTTAGATTTAGGTTTATGTTTTGGGTTATTGATCAATAGTTGACAGTTACCTCTGGAAATATATATATCCACATCATAACAACCAGGACAGCAAAGATACCACATTGATTTATTATGTTCATGTTGCCCAAAAACTTTTTAGATGAGATTTTAACACTGTTGGCACGTGGAAAGGTACAAAAGCTGAGACATCAACTCACAGAAATTTATATATGTGCAGATGTTATGGGAGTCTTCTAGGTATTGGAGATCCTCACTGTTGGTTGTATGCTATTTATCCTTCATAGCTCCAAAATGATTGGATCAGTGGTAGATTGTTTAGGATCCACTTTAGCCTTAAACTACACATTGCAATGCCTTATCTATCTTGCTTACATTATAGAGATAAAATAAAGGAATCTCCATGCACTGAACAGAGTTAATCATGTTATCCATACCTTAACCTATAGGCAATGCAGTGATACTGAAAGTTTTGCTGCAAAATGCATGAATAGGGTATCCATATTTAAGGAGAATTTTCCTTTTTAAAAAGACAAAACTTAAATGCTGGAAAACATTTTTGACTTTTGAGCATTTTTTATTTTTATTTTTAGAGAGCAATTTCTTTTTTTCTCCTGTAATGTGATTTTGCACAGAAGAAAAAATGTGCTGTTGTGCAAGGGATCATGGTTTCTGAGCTGATAAGAATATAATATTAATAATGGACATTTTGTTTTAAACAAATAAAATGCAAATAACCTTGTGATGAAAACACTAAATGACTAGAGAAAATATTAATGGTACTTTAAGCTATCATGAACCTTAATAATAATAATATTGTAGAAGTACTGCATAGCAAAATCAGATATGTGTATGTTGAGTTTTTAGGGATTTGCATTCAGCCCTTCTCATGCATCAAAATGAGACAAAGTATGTAGGTTATTTTGCTTCCTTAAGGAATTAACAAACTATTAGAACTATGTCAGGAAGCTTAGTATTCAAAGATGCCCTTAGTTTATCTGTGATGGAATAATAGCTTTTCAATTTTATTGTTGCTGTTATTGTTCTTGTTATTTGTCCTGCCTTCAGGATATCTTTCTGTTTTTAATTTGTGCACAAATTAAAACCATTCTGAACAAAGGTGACCTTTTGGCTTGGTGATATTTGAAAGCGGTGAGTGCTTTATGAAATTTTTGCATGGGGGGACAGTGCTGCATGAAATTTTAATTGCCTAAAAAAGAATGATATTTGCTTAAAATTTGTGCATAACTTTATCTATATGGTGAAGAATGTTGTTGGAATTTAACTGGTATACTTCAATAGTTGTAAAATAATATAAGCTTATGTACGCCCAGGGGTGGGTTTTGTTTTTTCTTTTTTTGCTCTCTTTTATGATTGCAGTACTATTTTTTTTTGAAGATCACAAGTCGGTCAGAGAGAGAATAGCTGAGGCTATTGAAAAAGATCAACTTTTGAGTTCTGAACCTGAACCTAGTGATTACAGTACAGAGGAGGAGGAAGAATATATAACTGCTATTCAAAATAAACTTGAAGGTAAATTCTACTGTTTGCATGGAACTTGTCAATATTTCTTTCCAGTTAAATGCCGTGTCATTTTTATTTCTTGTATTTTATATTTTCATATTTTTCTTCTTTTTCTCTCTTCCATAGGAAAAAAAGTTTGTCAAATAACTACTGTCTTTCTCCAGAAATAGTGATATTTGAAACTGCTTCACCTTCAACCTAGACCTTGCATATCACCCTACATATTACAGAACCCTTATACATGCAGGGAACTCAGATAACTTAGGTCAGGGGAATTATAGGCTTCATCAGGTGTTCCCCAGCCTCTTATTTATGGTCTCCAGATATTTCCAAAACAGCCAAGATTGAGGAACACTGGCCTAGATTATCTTTATTGGTATAACAGCTGATATTTGGCAGTGTAGTTATAACCTTTTTGCCTAGGTCAATTAAAGTTCAAATAGATGTAGTCAATCTGAGGTTGAATGCATCTTTTAATTTACCAAACCCTCCAAACTCTAATAAATAATGTGTTTAATCACCAGGTTGATCTTGTCATTAATGGTGACAAGATTGTGTCACCAAATATGTTCCTTGTAGCTCCTGGAAGTCAACTTTAAAAAAAATTCCCCTCCTCACCTGACATTGATTGATTGTTCATGACTATCCAACAGTTGTTGGATACAATAATTGTATACAGTATGCTGAGTGTGAAGTTTTGCAATCATTATGACGGAAGGTAAACTTCAGGTCACAATTCAGGCTCTTCTATAGCTTCACACTATATGTAAAAAACATAATAGTGAAATAAAGTTATCTTAAATTATTGAAACCTCTGAGGAATCCTCAGAAGCAACTTTCAGGGCCTCCACAAATAATGACATGTTCCTATTCTAGAGTGTTTTGAGAATGGGTAAAGTCCAAGTCAGATTTTAACAGCTACCTGAATATGAGTTGAAATCTCAGACATGCAAAATTCAGTCATAAGTACAGAAGAAGAAAAATATAAATATCTGACAAGTTTTCATCTAATGATAGAGGGGAAATATTTTATTCACATCAGGTGGTGCAATCATATTTTCAACATACCTTATGCAGTTCTGCTTGCTTGTTGTGGGAACCCAACAATTTTGGTCTGTAAATCATACTTTTGGCTTAGCATTTTGTGTGACCTTCAACTCGGACTTATTCAACAAATCATGTTATTAAAGTTCATGAAGAACAAGAAAGTACCACCTACGAAATATATATGGATATTGAGTTTTATTTGATGTTAGGAAGAAGTGAAGATTAGTATCAGTTACCTGTCTTCCATATTGTCTAGTTTGGGCCTTAGTTACCCAAATCCCTAACACTGGAATACATGTTAAACTGGCAGCCTTTTGATGAGCTGACTAACAGGTAAGAGTTTAGATGCTTTCTTCCATTTCATGTAATACCACACAAATTTTACAGTTCCAATAAACCATTTTGTCAGAAGGCAAAAGGAGGTTTTCTTAATAATACTGCTGCTGTTTTCTGTTATTCTCCTGTCTGAATTATAAGCACTTTCTTTAACTCTGTTCTTGAAGAAGCAATTTTTGATTCCAAGATATATCTCATTTGATTGCATTCTTCGTTGAAAGTCACATACAGTAGAAAGATCTAGATGAATGCCATCAGCACTTCAACTCCAACAGTTTTTAGTGTCAAGTACTTAAGTTATTTAAGCATACAGGTCTATAAAAATCTGTCTTAAAGATTCCATTATAATATTTTCCTTAATCCTTAAAGGTTTTAGAAGACAATTTATGAACATAATTAATAATGAGTACATTGAGAGTTTGTACAGCATTTCCAATTAAAGGAAAAAGATTTTAGTTTAAGTAGAATTAGGCAACAGTCCAAAAATAAGTCCCATCAATGTCCATTGGACATTATGTTTATATGTAGTCCTGCTGTTGTATATAAGTCTCATTGAAATCAATGGGAAAAATAAATCCCAAATCCTAAATCAGTTCGTGTTTATTATTCTCAAGTAGGCATAACAATATTTTTCTATATATATTTTGATAAGGCATTACTTTTTCTGTTGTCTTTTTTTCTGACTTCACAAAATGGTGATTTACTCCCATCCAGACCAGAATATTTTATTGTTCCTCACTATTCCTTCTGGCTGGGTCCTACTGTATGTTCTGCTGATATTTCTAAAAACAGTTATATGGCTTCTTAATCAGGTACACTTACAAGTAGGGGTGAAAATTCCAGATGGGAGGAGCAACCATGAAAGGGTCAGACAACAAACATAAAAAGTGGCAGGGCTTTGTGAGTTCCCCATCTTAATTTTTTAACTCCCTGCAAGCACCTGCTTTTGATCCCATGCGATTATTTCTCATTTCCCACTCTGCTTTTTTAGTTAATTTGTTTTAACTACATGAAAAATCACATTCATATAAACTTAAAATACATATTTATACATGTATTTCAAGAATTGTATTATGATAGATCTGGGAAGTATGAAACGTTACAATTTTTAGAAAAAATTTTGGAAACTATGATTTTTGGAAATAATTATTTTACATATTCAATCCATTGATATTCCCCCTTTGCTTATATTTGTATAGACAAAAAGCCATGGGGAGGTGGACAATAATTTCATTTCAGAATTAAGACGAGGTTTATTTGTAGTGGCTAAAATATAATGTGTCTAAAGGATTTGATTTTAGAATAAATTCTCAGGTATTTTGATGTAGGGCCACACTTGTTTTCAATATACTTTGTTCTTGTTTATATGGGTGTACACACTGACTTTTAATGTTTGATTTAATGTATTTCAAACCCTTTCTATTCCTTTCATTTTAATTTTTTGAAACAGTTTTCTTTTTATGGACCTCTTCTGCACTTCTCATTGATTTATCATTTTTGTGCTCCACCTTCAGTGATATGGTCATTCTGTTTAAATACTTTATAATAGTTCTCTTGAAAAATCTTTGCTGGAAGCAGCAGCAAAGTTTAGTGTAAGAGGAATACCAGGCAGCTTGCAAAATAGACTAATAATAAACCCTATAGTAGAGCAAGGTTCCAGAACACTCTGCTCTCTTAACTTATGTACATGTAGAATAGTATGTGACAAGGAAATTAACTTGTCCAGTTTACCATTGGCCTGTAGCTTCCTTTGCAAATCAGCTGCTCTCAGGTCAATTCAAGAAGCAAAGCCACTGATGGTTATCTATTCAAAATGGCTGGGCCAACAATGGCAGATGAAATGTATGTCAATGTATTTTTTTAAATGCCACACTGATAAAGTTGTCACAATTACAACTCAAACTGTGCTTATTTTAATAGTACCAGATGGAGCTTCCTTGGCAGAACAATCAAGAAGGACAGAATCACAGAAGGCTGAGAAGCAAATGAAAAAAGAGAGATTGATGGCGGGCAAGGAAAGAATATTTGAGGAAGAGGAGCTTGTAGAAGGGGAAGGCCCCAAAGAAGCAGCTCTAACAGAAGAATCACTAGCCCAAGATATAGCAAGTCTTAGAGGAGACCGGGTAGTAAAGCCTGAACTTGTGGCAGGAAAAAGAGAATGGGAGAAAAAACCCATAGAATCAGACCTGGCCAGTTTAGAAAAAGAAATAACCTCCAAGGAAGAAAAAATTGAAAAAGCAAAAGCAGAAGCAATAGAAACAAAACATAAAGCTGCTGAACGAGAGGAGGTTCTAGGGGGATTCAAATCAGAAGAGGAAGAAGCTGAAGATACCAAATTTGATAAGAAGCCAAGAACAACTAAGAGAGAAGAACCTGTGCAATGGAAAACCCTGGAGGGAGAAGAAAGTACAGAAGAAGTAACTGAGGCATCAGAAGTTTTAAAGACAAGAGAATTAGCAGGAATTAAGGCAGTGGAAAGAGACATGTTTGAAGGAAAAGAAAAGATGAAAGGAAAATATGAGACAAGTGAAGATTGGGAGGCAACATTTGCAGAAAAGATCAGTGTAGGAGAGGTACCAGAAAAGGTGGGAGAAGCTGAACCTAAAGAAAAGATAACCTCTGAAGAGGCTGGAAAAAAAGCTCATATGATGCAAAAGGAAAGAAAAGATGATGCATTTTTAAGCAAAGATGAGGAGAAGGGAAAATATGAAATAAGCCCCATTTCCCTTATGGAAGGAAGACTTACAACATCACTATTAAAAACAGGAGATATTCTCTCTAGAGATGAAAAAGCAGCTGCTTCAGAAAAGGCAGCCACTGGTGAAAGAGATAGAGAGGCTCCATCTGAGATGGAAGAAATAACCCAAGACATTTCATCCAGATGGGGTGAAGATTTATACCAAGGGTTTCCAGATGTAACTGGGATGAAAGCCATATCTACTGAAGATTTAGCCCCCAAGAAAATAGAGACTGGGAAGGAAGAGGGCTTCCTTGACCATGAAGCTGAAATAACTGAGGAAGACAAGTCAGCAGGCAAATCATATTCTGAAAAAGAGAAAGACAGACAAACAAGAGCAAAAGAGCAGGTAATGGAGCAAACAGCTGAAGAAGAAAAGATTGCAGTACAACCTATGGAAAGAGAAAGTGAAGAGAGGCTAATGTCCAAAATGGCAGTTGCAGAAGAGAAACTGGACATTGATAAAGAAGGGCTTTATACTGAAACCAGCTTAGAATCTATGTTATCGCTGACTGAAGAATTAGCAGGGAAGGGAAAGGCAAAAGGAGAGATGTGGGCTGAAGAGTCAGAGAGAGAAATAAAAGAATTGTCTCAAAGAAAGAAAACAATTGAAGACGAACAGAAAGCACTGGCAGAAGCTAAAGAGGGGGCCGCTGAGATGGCACTTAAAGAAGAAGCAGAAATTGATGAAAGAGAAGTTAGAATTAAAAGGGAAGTGGGAAAAGGAGAGGTAGGACAGAAAATGGAATTTCAGTGGGGGACAGATGGGGACATGGCACTTAAAAGGGAGGCAGAAACTGGAGAGGCAAAAGCTGAAGTGGGACTTGAGGGGGAGGTAGAAGTCACAGAGGCAGAAGCTGACATGACACTTAAAGGGGAGGCAAAAACTGGACGTGTCAAAGCTGAGGTATCTGTAGGAGAGTTATATACTGAAGGAGAGTTATATGCTGAAGAAGCAGAGGCTGAGGTGACATTTGAAAGGGAGGCAGAACCTGGACAGGTTAAAGCTGAGGTGGTGCCTAAGGAGGAGTTATATGCTGAAGAAGCAGAGGCTGAGGTGACATTCGAAAGGGAAGCAGAACCTGGACAGGTTAAAGCTGAGGAGGTGCCCAAGGAGGAGTTATATGCTGAAGAAGCAGAGGCTGAGGTGACATTCAAAAGGGAGGCAGAAACTGGACAGGTTAAAGCTGAGTTGGTGCCCAAGGAGGAGTTATATGCTGAAGAAGCAGAGGCTGAGGTGACATTCAAAAGGGAGGCAGAACCTGGACAGGTTAAAGCTGAGGAGGTGTCCAAGGAGGAGTTATATGCTGAAGAAGCAAAAGTTGAGGTGACATTTAAAAGGGAGGCAGAAACTGGACTGGTTAAAGCTAAAGTGGTGCCGAAAAAGGAGTTATATGCTGAAGAAGCAAAAGTTGAGGTGACATTTAAAAGGGAGGCAGAAACTGGACTGGTTAAAGCTAAGGTGGTACCTAAAGAGGAGCTTTATGCTGAAGAATCAGAAGCTGAGGTGACAATTACATGGAAGGCAGAAACTGGACAGGTTAAAGCTAAGATGACACCTAAAGGAGAGTTAGATTCTGAAGAATCAGAAGGTGAGGTGACAATTACATGGAAGGCAGAAACTGAACAGGTTAAAGCTAAGATGACACCTAAAGAGGACTTATATGCTGAAGAAACAGAAGCTGAGGTAACATTTAAAAGGGAGTCAGAAACTGGACTGGTTAAAGCTAAGGTGGTATCTAAAGAGGAGTTATATGCTGAAGAAGCAGAGGCTGAGGTGACACTTAAAAGGGAGGCAGAAACTGGACAGGTCAAAACTAAGATGGTACCTAAAGGGGAATTAGAAATCGAAAAGGCAGAAGCTGAGGGATCACATAAAAGGAAAGCAGAAATTGGAAAGGCCAAAGCTAAGTTGGTGCCTAAAGGGGAGTTAGATGCTGAAGAAGCAGAAACTGAGGTGACAGTTAAGGGGAAAGCAGAAACTATAGAGGCAGAATCTGATAAGATGGCTGAAACAGAATTAGAAGTTGAAGGGTCAAAAGCTGAGGGGACACTGAAAAAGAAAGCAGAAGGCAAAGTGTCATTTAAAGAGATGGCAGAAATTGTAAAGGCAGAGGCTGATGTGATATCTGAAGGGAAATTGGAAGTTGAGGAAGCAGATGCTGAGTTGACCCTTATAGGGAAGGCAGTAGAGAAAGCACTTAAAGGGAAAGCAGTAATTATAGAGGGAAAGGCTGATTCCAAAGTGGAATTAGAAGTCAAAGAGGCAGAAGCTGAGGAGACACTTAAAACGAAGGCAGAAACTGGACAGGCCAAAGCTAAGGTGGTACCTAAAAGGGAATTAGCTGTTGAAGAAGCAGACACTGAGGTGACATTTAGGAGGAGAGGAGAAGGTATAGAAGCAGAGTCTGAAATAATAGCTGGAAAGGACTTAGAAGGTGAAGAAGTAGAAACTGAGGAAACACTTAAAAAGGAGGCAGAACGCAAAGTAGCCCTGAAGCAGAAGGCAAAAACTGTAAAGCCAGAGGCTAAGGTAGCATTTGAAGAGGAGGACAAAGTTAAAGCTGTACCTAAAGGAAGAGAGGCAAAACCAGAAGGTTCAGAAGCAAAGGGAGAAATGTTTTCCATGATGATAGGTTCTCTGAGTGAAACCATCATTGGAGGGCAAGGGTTAGTCACCATGAGAGAAGAGATTATAGCAGAAGTAAAACATACTTCTGAATCAGTACCACAAAAAGAAGCATTTGACAGAAGAGATAATAAAAAGCAGGAAATGAATCAGGAATGTGGTCTCCAAACTGAAGTATCTGACAAATCTGAAACAAGGGAAACATTTCTTTACATGGAAGTGCAGGAAGAAGTCATAGCTCCTGAAGCAGAGAAAGAAGAGAATGAATCAGACACAGCAGAAGAGGTGAGAGAAGGAATGATAACACTTGCAGACGTAGAAGAAGCTCTCTTAATAGGGATACAGCAACTGATAACAGAAGTATCGCAGATCAACAAAGAAGAAAAAGGTAGAGAAGAACCTCTGGTGGAAAGATCAGCAGAAGAAGACTCTACTGAGGAGGGTGCTGCGAGTGAAGATTTTTTTGCTGTTGTAGTAGAAGAAGAAAGGGAAATTGTTGAGACCAGTAACAGTGAGGAAGAAGGAATAGGGGAGCCTTTGGAAGAAGAAATAAGAGAACCTTTGGAAGAAGGAATAGGAGAAACTTTGAAAGAAACTCCTTCAGATGAAAAAGATGAAAATATAAACAGTGAGACAGGATTGCTAGACACTATAGATGAAACTATCACAATGACAAATACCATTCTCTGGAGCTCCCAGGAATATGAAAGAGCGTATCACCAAGATCCTACTGGATCTGACTGAGAAGATAGTGACCTAGACTGAAGGTGAGCATGTGCTGGCATGATAGCCAAGGTTAAAGAAAGAAAGAGAAAAAAAAACTCTGTAGCTTTAAATAAGCTTTTAAAAGCTTTAGCTTTTGGACTTATACAAGCCAAGTAACATCTCTATGTTGAAGTCCTCATTCAAAGGCAGATATTCAGTCCCATAATGTATTACATCTCATGGGATTGGGCTCTCCAGTATACATATGGGGGGTGCAGTGGCCTAGAGGTTAAGATGCTGGGATTGTCCAAAAGGTCGGCAGCTGAGTTCGAGATGCAAGCACCGCCATAATAACAGGGTACATTCCTGTTATTTGCTCCAGCTCCTGCCAACCTTAACAGTTCAAAAGCATGCAAAATGCAACTAGATAATTCGGTATCATCTAAATTGATGGGAAGGTAACAACATTCTGTGCGTCTTGGAATATAGTCATGCCAGCCACATGACCATGGAAGTGTTTTCAGACAAATGCTGGCTCTTCAGGTATGAAAAAGAAATGACCACCACCCCTAGACATGACTGAAAGAGGAAACCTTTATCTTTTATACATATACATTCATTCATACATACATACATATATATGTGTGTGTGTATGTTATATATAACATTATATATATATGTGTGGATGTGTTGTTGTTGTTCAGTTACGCAGTTGTGTCCGACTCTTCTCAACCCCAGGGACTGCATTACGCCAGGCCCCCCTGTCTTGCACTGCCTCCCGGAGTCTTCCCAAGCTCACACCCATCACACTGACT
>JANHZU010006558.1:39682-61824 GCA_032468055.1 Acrochordus granulatus | reverse complement strand
CAGCATGCTAAGATCAGATGCAAGTAATCTAGAACAGATGGCCAGTATTTTCCAGTAAAGGGAAAAAGAAATACTAATAGCTGGTGGGAGAGAGACCAATGTCATGTAATCCATAATTATGCCTTTATAAAATGTTTCTGCATTTTCTGTGAACAGAATAAGAGAAGAAAAGAGGCATTCTTGAATTACCAAATCTAGCACCCTTTTGTTCATGAAGGAAAATCTTTGGTCAGACTACCCTGAAGATGGCATAATTAAGTGGAATTAAAGAGGATTAGTTAAAGTTTAATTTAAAATATACTAGTCTTTGACATATCCAAACAAGCAAAAGCCCTTGAAGACTTGAGTCAAGGAGTTTCCCTAATCATTGACTGTCTCATGTGTGCTGATGTCCTGCAGAGCAGAAATGTAAACAAAACTGTTGTTCACCATTATTATGAAACAGGAGTTGGGAATTGTCTTACTTGTCAGTTTACTTCCTTTTCTGCATCATGAAAAGCCTAGGTTATCATTTTTTTCCCTTTGATCTGATGGTTCGAGCTTTGCATAACACTAAGTCTGTCTGAATACAAATGAAACTAGTTGTCTCTTACATTTCAGTAATGATCTTGTCTTGATCATTGATCTAAGTTAATCTTGTCTTAACACTCTAATGGTGCTTTGTCATCATTTCAAATACTTTTTCCAAACTTTTTATTAGTGTTGTATATTGTACTATTACTTGAAGAAAAGGAATACAATAATTGAGAAAAATAAACGATTGGATTAAAGATTAGAAAGATGTATTTAAATCCTATTGAAATCAAAGTAAAAAGTGATCAATTTAATAGGTATAGGACAACTTGTGTAGATCAACCTAAGGTTAATAATAGGTTGTAAAATGAATGTATTTATGTATGTTATTTATGAACTGACCCAATTTAACTGACTGTGGCTGGTGTAGTATGCAAGCCAAAAAATTAAGAATAATAGAAATTATAAACAAACATACATAGAAAGTAGATTTCTATGTAAGCATATTGCCATTGAATTGATTCAATCTGAAAAATTCTCCAGTATAGATAATATAGATAACATTTAACTGAGATTTCTAATATGACAGCATTTAGTTTTGTGAACAATCTATGTTTAAATGTTATTTTAATTGTACAACTAAATTTATAGTTATATACATTGTAAGATTTAGCATAAACAAAAGAAAGTTAGCATGTTTTTGTATAGAATTGGGTCTTTCTATACAAAAAAGATATTGGGAGAATTCCATTTTGTTTCTTGGGAATTGTTCTGTAATCCTATTTTAGTTCAAGATCCATCTTATCTCTGCTATTATTTAAGTTTGAAGCCTTAGGGATGGATGTAACAAGAGTCAAACTACAGAAGGATGGATATGAGGGAAAATTGAAAATTGAATTTGAAAAAGATGCAGGTTTTGCTAATTTTCAGTCCTGGAATCTGGATTTGGGAGATATGACTGCCACCTTAGGATCACATTCATAGCCTGGAGGCTATTGTGCATGTAGCATTGATATGGACAGTTATAGTACATGATAGGAACTTTGCTCTGCAAAAGTTCTATCTAAATATCTCTGTTTTACTTTTTTTTATATGACAGATTCATTTCAAATGGCAAAGGTTGAAATTTATTTAAATTTCAAATGAAATTTATTTTTTTCTCTTAAGATATTTTTAGGAGTAATATATAGGGTTTTTCTCATTGGGTTTAATTAATTTAATTTAATTGGTTCTATTATCATTCAAAAATATGCACACAAAGGAAAAATTGATCATAGAGAACATACCGTTTTTAAAAAGCAACTTTCCTTGGAAAAGATCTGAAAACATTTGGAAGCATCTTCCGGGAATTAACTTTACCTTTATCCATTTAAAGTTGCATCAACAGAGATGGGCAGCATACAAATTTAATAAAGAAATAGATAGAAAAATAAATCCATCTCCATTTCTCTGAAATAATCTGCTCTTTATCTGATATTTCTTTTGTGAGAATTACAGTATTTTCCCTTTCTGTGCAACTGTTAGAACTCCATATAACCCACCTGAAATCTTTCTCCGCTGTTACAAAGCATTAACATGGCCAGAAAATGTATGTTCTAATTCTCTCCAAAGCACAGAATCCATGCACTCATACTGCTTGGAGTTTAGGCCTCATTCAAATGTTTTCATCTACTTTTTGTGACTTACTGTTCAAGGTTGGCTCTGCTTACCCATGTCATACCTCCCTAAAACTAACATCTATATTCTAGGAACATCTCACTACTGCAATCTGCTGTATGGTAAGATTTAAAGTTGTTCTGAAAATGATCATGATTCAGAAGTTAGCTGTTGAGGTGTTGACTGTCATGAACTATAAGCAAGTTGTAACCTTTTCATTGTAATCATAGTTCCAGATTAAATCTTTAAATTACTTTGGATAAAGGTATCTCAAAGGTCATTTGCTTTTTGCTTCTTCAGATTTAGGAGATTAAACCCTCCTCTCATATGGTGAGGAAAATATTACTCCTTTTATCCCACTTTCATTCTGTCTTTTCCTCAGATGTAGAAATTTGAACTGCTGTATATAATTGAGATATCTCTTTTCTCCCATTAATCCTCTTCTCATTTGTGAACTGGGAGTAAATAGTACCTCCTTGTACCTATTACAGTCTAACCTTGAAAATATTGTTGTTACTTCTGGAAGACATCAGGGTTTTCAACTTGGAGAAGCTGAGGAAATTGCAAAGATCAGTTGTTATAAGTCATCCCAAGAGGGAATGTAGAAACTTGAAAATGAGTAAAATTGGATACCAAAGTTTATACACTCTGCTTCTAATGAAATATTACTTTGATAATTAGATGCTGTTTCAGTGAGGTTTCATTACACTTGAGATATCTTAACAATGAATTCTCATGTGTATCATGAAGATTAATATTATTAGACTGAACACTTTTCAGTAATTTATAATATAGATTTTAACTGCATATTGCAGAAGATATATTTTACAAATGTATACTTTTAAGACTTCCAAGGTACTGCAGAGAGAGGGGGAAGAAATAATCAAATCAGAGCATGTTACTCACAACCATGTATGCACAGAATTATAGCCTAAAAATCTATAAGAACATAGCACATCTTTAGTTATTTGTGAAGGCTTTAGGCAGAGCTTCAACATGTTCATTTGGACATCCTAATTTAGTCATAAGACTTACTAATATGCTGATGGTGAGCATTTCTAGCTTTATGACATGAAGTGCTAAATTCTAATATATGCAATAGGGGCTATATTAGCCGGAGATGGGGGATTTGGGAGGTCTTCTGTCGGCCATGCAGAGAAATTTGCAAAACATCTGGCAGATAAGGTTGTTCAAATTTAGCCTCAATTGAAAGCCATGTATGAGGCAACTCCACTTGAGATGCCACAGGAGGAGTCTTTCCCTGTTATCTGGGAACAATTTGATCCTGTTGTCCCCTGATGAAGTGGGCAGGGTCCTCAATGCTGTCAGTGCAACCACTTGTCAATTAGATCTGTGTCCCTTCTAGTGGGATGGTGCCAGGATATTGATTAACAGGTGGATCCATGCAGTGATAAATTCCTCATTGTGAGGGGATATTTCTGGGATCTTTTAAGGAGGCCCTGCTAACAAAAACCATAATTGGACCTGTCTGGACAATTATCATCCAGCCTCCCACCTACCCTTTTTAGGGAAGTGGTTGAGAAAGTAGTTGTATGGCAACTACAGAAGTTCCTGGAGAAGGCAGATTACCTGGACCTATTTCAGTCTGGGTTCAAGCCTGATTATGGGATGGAGACAGCATTGGTCTCACTCATTGATGATCTCTGGTGAGAGCAGGATGAGGGTAGTACATCCAACCTGGCTCTCCTTGATCTATCATTGGCTTTTGATACTAGCGACCATGGTATCCTTTTGGATGGGTTGTGGGGATTGGGGTTGGAAAGTGTGTTTCTGTGCTAGTTTGGCTCCTTTCTCAAAAGCCAGTCCCAATCAGTGTTAATAGGGAAAGAGAGGTCCAGTCCTTGGCCACTACTTTGTGGTGTGCTGCAGGGCTCAGTACTTTCTCCTCTCCTTTTTAACATCTACATGAAACCACTGGGTGAGATCATCTGTCGCCATGGGATGAAGTATCATCAGTATGCTGATAATACTCAGATTATATCTCTATCCCTGGTAATCCAAGTGATGTTGTCTTGGCCCTGATGTGATGTCTGGAGGCTATATGGCTCTGGATGGGGCACAACAGTGGCTTTGGGTATCTGAGGGTTCTGGCTCTGGGACATTAACATCTCTAACTCTGGATGGGGTGACACTGCCCCAGTCAGACCCTGTGCGCAATCTGGAGTTTCTCCTGGACGTGTGACTCTGCTCTAAGACCAGGTAGAAGTCATGGCTGGGAGGGCCTTTATGCAACTTTGTGTTGTGTGCTAGATGCACCCTTTCCTGGACCAGGAGTCCCCACACTCAATCGCTCATGCCCTCATCATCTCTTCATTGGATTATTAAAATGCACTCAACATGGGGCTACTCTTGAAGAGCATCTGGAGACTACAGCTGGTGCAGAATTCAGCTGCATGTATGATTTTAGGGGCCTGGAAAATGGCCCACATAACATCTTTATTTTGCAAGCTGCATTGTTTGCTGGTTTTCTTATGGGTGCAATTCAAGGTGTTGGTTTTGACCTTTAAAGCCCTTCATGGCATGGGACCAGGTTATCTGAGGAACCGTCTCTCCCCAGTGGGGACAAGCTGCCCCTCCAGAACTAGCAGAAGAGACCTCCTTTAGATCCCATCAGTCAAGAAATTTTGTTTGGCGGGGTCAAGAAGAAGAGCCTTTTCTGCTATAGTTTCTGTTCTATGGAACATCCTGCCCTCAGAGGTGAGATCTGTGCCCACCCTTGAAGCCTCCCAGAAGAGCCTTAAGTCCTGGCTCTTCCAGCTGGCTTGAGATCCCAATGGGGGTACAATATCTTGGAGGTGGTTAGTGGCTTAGTATTGTCCTCCTCCCCCATAAATGTATTTCAGCTCTGCCCCTCTCTGTTTGGCTATTTTTAATTTAATTTTATGAGTTTTAATTATCTATTATATTTTATGTTTTTATTGTGACCCGCCAAGAGTCATTTCTGAGTTCAGTGGCATATAAATTTACTAAATAAATAAATGTCCAATGACACAAAACAGGATTTGTTACTTCAGTAGGACACTTCCCATAGACTGTTTACATATGAATATTCACAATTAATGATGGTGGGGAGGAGAATAAGAACTCATCAAACTCCTGTTTATAATATAGCTTTGACTCATCTTCACAAAAACCTTTCAACACTTCTGATGTGTTATTGACCTGGCTCTTAAGGGCAAAATGAGTCTTTAAGTCTTTACTGCTTAGTATTGTCACTCTGTTTAACTTGTTATGTGAGAATTTCTGGTGTGTATCTTATATTCTGCCTTGTGAGAAAGTATATATTCTTGCCACCTCTTTCCTTTCCACGTGGAATTGAGAAAGTCTCCTGGATAGGAGTTGAAATGTTTTCCGATTATATCAAATAATAAAAGTCCAATTGCCTTTCTGAGAAATTGTTTGCATATTTTTTGCAATTTTGCTATAATTCACAATTCATCTACTTGCATGCTACTACATAGTGATCATCCCAAATCGCAGTTTCATATTATCTGTTACCATAGTATTGTACTACTTAAATCTCTTGGGGAGATCATTGTTTAATACATTTATACTGTATACTGTTTCAATAATTTAATGGAATTTGTAATACAAAGTTGCAGCTTCTGTCCTTAGTAAAAAGTCATTCAGGAAAACCTGCGGAGAGTCATTACTGAATAAATAGTGCTGTAATTTCTAGGGAGTTTAAACAATTATTTCAGAAAGCATCTAATTAAAATAAAGCATAAATGTACATAATAAAAACACAGCTATAAGTCAAAGTAAACATGTTGTCAAATAATTGATTAATTTTGTACCATTGTCATTGTCAATTCTTCCTAACAATCTGTCCCTTACCTGGTGTCTTCCAAAAGGGCACCCATTGCCATTGTAACTGAGTTTATTCAGCTCGCTGCTGGTTGTCCTCTTCTTTTTCCTTCCACCTTTCCCATCATTAAACCTTTTTTCCAGAGAGCTAGGTCTTCACAAAATGTGTCTAAAGTAGGATAATTTGAGCCTAGTAATTTGTGACTAGGAAACTTGAATTTGATTTGTTCAGTAGTCCATTTGTTTTACTTTCTTGGTTCACCACAGTATTCTTAGATTGTTTCCAACACCAAAGTTCAAAGGCATCAACATTTTTTTCTATTCTGCTTCTTTTAAGTCCAACTTTCATTTCATAAAGTGTCATAGGGAAGATCATGATTTTTTGCATGATTTTAAATTTTATAGGTAAAGACACATCATAGCATTTGAATATCTTTTCCAGGCCTTCATGACTGTTCTCTTAGTCATGGATTGCTGGTTTCTTTACTATTGATGATCAAACCTAAAATGCAGAACTTTGATATCTTAATTTAAAAATCAAAAGACCTCAAATTTGGTGGAAATTCTACAATTGGGGTGTATTAGTTGCCCAAAGTCTCTTTTGATAGTGAAATAAGCATCACATAAATTTAATAAATAAATAAACCAAAAAGGCCATATCTCTTTTTACAACACATGTGATCTCTGATAAACTTGGTAGTTGGATCTAGGCATTCTCCTGATACATAGGGCCTTTCATAGTTTAGAAAATGTATATTCAAATATATGTATGATTATACAATTGTTACTGAATTAGTGCACATTGCAATAGCTGTTTCCATGTGCATTTTACATTTCTAGTTGAATCTTAAAACAACATAGTTGCATGTGTGAAAAAGATATTAAAAATATTTGATGTTGAAAAATAATTGTCAGAAAGACTAACCAAATGCTTGAAATGAGATAAGGAGAAGTGTAGGTATATTTACTTATTTAATTTATTTATTGTATTTGTATAGCCACCCATCTCACATGAATGTGACTCTGGATAATATACAACACTTGATTAAAAACAATAAATATATAAAACCAGTCACAATGAAAAATAATATTAAAAGGTACACAAAAGAGGAGAGGAAGGATATTAACCACAGTAAAGAAATAATTGCAACATTTCCCCATTCCCTGAGACCTCAAGCCCTGATAACATAGAGAGGCCTTGAAGGATTCATGGAATGCTGAAGAGGGGTGAAGCTAATCTCATTTCTGAGAGGAAACGATTCTACAAGGTAGACATTGCCTGCTAACTGGTACCCACCAAATGAAATTCCCTGGCAAACAGGACCAGCAGCATGTCGTTCCTGCCAGACCATTGGACAGGCAGTTGTAATTTGGGAGAGGGGTCCATCAGATAATCCAACACCATGCAATGAATGGCTTTAAAAGTCAAAAAAGCTTTGTGCAAAAGCCCTCCTAGCCATAACTGCTATTTGCTCTTTGAGAAAGAATTGTAAGTCTAGGAGGACTCCCAAATTTCACAAAGAATCTGTATGGGGCAGTGCCACCTCATCCAGCACTGGATGATGGCATAGTCTTGGAATCAGAAACCCACAAAACCATTCAGTCTTGCCAGGGCTCAACCAAAGCCTGTTGTTCCCCATCCAAATCCTCACAGCCTCCAGACACCAGGATAAGATGTTCATGGCATCACTTAATGTGCAGGGACAGTGATGTGCAATTGGGTATCATTAACATACTGATGATATCTCAACCCATGATAACAGATCACCTCACCCAGCAGCCATATGTGGATGTTAAATAGGAGGTGAAAGAGTCCCAAACCTGTGGCACTTCACATAGCAGAACCTGAGGGTTGAGATCCCTCCTCCCCAGCCACCAACAACTGGAATCAACCCTGGAGAAAGGAGGTGAAACAGCATAACACTGTACCAACCACCCCAATCCTCTGAGCCAATCCAGAAAAATACCCTGGTTGATGGTATTGAAAATTGCAGAGAGGTCAAATAGGGCAAGGATGGATGCCCCATCCCCCCATCCTTCCATTGCCAAAGATTGTCCAAAAATGTGACCAATGTCTATCCCATATCTAGGCTTGAATTCCTACTGAAAGGGTTCCAGATTTCATATATGAATTATCCTTAATATTAGTGTGGATTTTTTTTACCCAGATATGTGCAGTAAAATATTAGATGGCTTATTTCTGAAGCTGCATCCAGGCCCCAAGCAATCATTTCATTTTTATTTTACTTAGAAATTCATTTTATCTTAAATTTCTGCATGTAGATTGGGGAAAATGTATTGTACAATCTGAAGATTTTAAAAGATTCTGACTCTTTTGTCCTAAAATGTATAGATGCATGAAGTGATTATGCAGTTAGATTTTTTTTCCAAAATGATGTCAACATTCTAAAAAGAACCAGTGATCATTAATAATATTTAAGATATCTCAAAATTTTCAGTTCTTTTGACTTCACCAAAAGGAGGATAAAACATGAAAATTAAGTGAATCAATCATGCAAGGTTTTTTTAAATATTTTCTTTAGCAGCTGATCTTCTTAAACAGTTAAAAAAGTATATATTAGCAATGCATTGTACCTGAGTTAATCCTATGCCCTAGGCCAAGTCACATGATTCAAAAAAGACTCAAGACATTCTAATATATTAATGAAAATAAATCAAATTTTAGTTTAAATATTTCTGTCACTTTGTTACATTGTAATAATTTTTATTTAAACACAGTGGTAACCAAGCTTTGAGAATTAATCAAGAAAAATCAACAAAAATACTCATAAAGGAAAACAAACAAACTTCTCACTCCATCTACTGCGGGTATGTATAAAAGTACATTCATAATCAGAAGAACTATGTGCAAGATTATAATTATTCATGTTCAGTATTCTTGCATAAAATAAGTTTTAGATAGAGGGAAAATTACTAATAATGTCTTCATGAATAAAACTATTATATGTAAGTAAAATAATCCTAACGTAAATTCTTCAAGACCTTTTGCTGTTCTGTTAATTTCCACCCATGCTATTCCCTACAGTTTTAAATACCATTGATTCAAGGAAAAATGTTTTAAGTTTTTCAGTATTTTGCTGCAGTATACCTGACAGTTTACAAAGTGCTGCGCTATTTCATAACTCTTGGAAAAACTGATAAGAATTCCACACTACAATTAATTGCTAATTAAACTGCCAAACATTTTTGTGTAATTTTTCCAATTAAAATTGGAAGTTTTGGGAAACATGTTGTTACCGAAGATCAAACCGATTTGATTACAAGTTTTTCACTACAATTAATAAACATTTCAGTTAATATAATGAAGTTATCATGAACCTTGTTGATAACACCATGGGATAAACAACCAGCAAAAAATCTGAAAAAAGACACCTTCCCCAGCTTCTTACCCAGAGAAGATTAAAGATCAGCAGGAGACTGAAGGCATATCCAATCTATTGTTTAAGCTGCTATAATTCTTCGTTTATCTATCTCGACTCTAAGCCAGTTTAAGAATGCTGCATCCTGTCTTGGTTGAAACATTTCTTCAACCTGCAAGATATTAATTTGGGAGACCGGGTTACAATGTCTTCTTTTAGAAGTGTTCCCCTGTTGCTTTGTATGATTAAAGCCCAACCCTTTTAAAATGCATCATTAAAAATGGTGAGCCTTCAGTCATTTAGATACACTCAACATTGTGATGTCACTCTCCCACTCCCACACCTTTGCGGACACCCCTGTCTCCAGGAAAATAATTGCCAATAACTTGCCTTCTTACTGGATCTACATGCTTTAGTCCATGTGTGTCTGTGTGTGTGCCAGTGAGTAAAATTGAGTTGATACATACAAAATCATGTATTAACATGCACTTGCATGCAAATATTACAAGCCACTTTAAAACAAATATTCTTTTCTTGATGCCCTTTTGGTCTCTGGTGTCTTTTACGGGAATCTTTATCAGTTCAAATCAGGTGTGTTTCATGTGGCATTGAGGGTTATGACCCAAGTAGTCACATTTGCAATGGGGCAGGGGTGAATACAAAGGGACATCACCTGCTCTTCTCCTTCAACATGGTTGCTGACCATTTTGATGATGGGGCAACCAGGCAGTGAGAATAAGCCCTGAGAAAAAGTTATTGACAGTTCCCTGAGGAAGAAAAAAATGAATAAAAATGTCATGTTGTTAACTTTTTGCCTAAAATTTGGGTGGATTTTGTCCCTCAGAAGAACTGCTAAAAATTTATGCTAAATGGAATTATTATTTAAGATTGACTTCCAGTAAAAGTCTCAAGGCTTTGAACTTTTGAATTAAGAAATTGGATTTGAGTTTTATCCCAGAGTTGAATGAGGAAATTTCTATCTCAGTCTAAGACAAAATACACTCTTAAGAAACTAAACTCCACACTGACTCTTCTGGGTAGTAGAAAGTAGTACTTCTACTGAGTATGATTTTTGGCCAATATCTTTTCTTAACACAAGGCTACACATATCTGCCCAGAAATCAATGTCACTGATTGCAGCAGGACTGAAGTGCATGTGGAACTGCAATACAATGAGTAATCAATGAGGTAGTCTAAATAAATTACAGAACTAGCAATTGTGCTTAGCTAAATGTTGTTTTCTGGATTTTTCAGGAAGAAGAAAAAAAATCCATCTAGGAATCCATAAAAGAGCACAAACTATTTGTAGAATGTTCAAAACCAAATAAAGCAGTGAAACTCTGCTGGTAACTCTAGATAGTTTTACCAGGTCAGGATAGGCCAAGAAGAAAACTCTACTAACCTGGTAATATATGTATAATTATCTCTGATTATTCGTGATTATAGTGCATCTATAATCTACTGTATAGGTTTTCAGGGGAAATTATTAATTATTTCAACTAAGAACATCTAGCCAGCAACAACCTATTCCTAATTGTGCATGAATGAGTTTGCTACCATACTTGAATTAATTCCTTTTATGCCAATTATACTTTTGTTCATTCAAAATAAAAAAGGAGTACAGGTAGCCCTTGTTAACTGACTGCCTCATTTGGCATTTCGTCAAAGTTATAATGGTAGTAAAAAAATAGCTTTATGACCAATTCCCATATTTTCAACAGCTGTAGCATTCTTTGGTCATGTCATTGCCATTTGGGCACTTTGCAACTGACTTGCAACAAGCAGAATTAATAGAGAAGGTGGAAGTAAAATAATAAATTGCAGTTGCATGTTTTGCATAATAATCACAACATTTCACTTAATGACCAAAAGGGGCGTGAAGTTGTAATCCCATCATTGTCATATGATTTTCTGCTTATGACCACAGCACTTAGCAATAGAACTGATGATCTCAGTTGTGACTGCTAAGTGAGAACTACCCATATGTACTATGGTCAACAACTACAGCTATAGCTCATAGCATAGAACTATGGCCCATCTTCAACTCTGATTTCAGGGATGGATGCCTGCCACCCAAGCATCTCCTGCAGCCATGATGAAACAGTCTCTGCTATTGCTTTCCTTCCATCCATTACTGCTCTACAAAACTTGTAGCATAGTTAGAACAAAGCACTGCAGTGAACAGACTTCCTTTATAAACATTCCTCCAAGCATGTTTATAAGTTGATGAAGACTAACTTAGAATATGAGATGAAATGCTCTTTCTATAATTTCATCTCTTGTACATAAACTGGATGATTTCACTTGAAATTGTGCAAGCAATTCCATATTATTTAATATTAACTTAATATTGTTTTGTCTTTGGTCCTGCTAATGCTTCGTTCTTGGCACATTTCCTCACCCACCACGAACCAATGATTTTATTTCAAACAATAGATGATTTTATTTCAAACAATTTGAAATGTTAACTTAAAATAATGGTCCTTCTTTCAGTATTTAAAGTAGATATATAAATCCAGCTGAAGTAGTGTATAGTACAGCAACATCTTTTCTTTTTTAATATTTCTGTTGTATAAATAATACAGACAACATTATGTCACAATATTGTTTCTTATAAATGAAGTATGAGTCCAGGTTATTCATGAACATGTGTCCCTTCAAGTATTTTGGAAACAATATGAAAGTGGTATGTTATTGCCTTTCCCATGTTAATTTACATTCCTGGGGTTTTCTTGTGGTTTGCCATTGACACATTAATTGGGTCTGCCCCTGTGTGTTTTTTTTGAGATCAGTCAAGATCAAGTAGAAACTAAACTATGGCTACACACCTGTTTTTGAGGGATGTGGAGGGGTGGGGGTGCTTCTCCCCAACTTTCCTTCTTCATTTTTGATATCAACAAGCCTGCCTGAAGAAGAGTTTAGCTTCATGCCTAAGACAAGGATGGAACTGATAGTTTTCTAATTTCTAACCTGGCACCTTAGCTCTCATTAATAAGATAAAATATGATTTCAAATGTTATTCCTACTTTTTTAAATGGCAAATCTGTTTCTATCTGTTTGATAGATGACACACTCATTGCATAAGAGGCTTAAGAAAGAATAAATTTTGGACTTAGTTTTTCCAGGGCCTCAGTGCATTTCTATCAAATGATTTTGAAGACAGAGCTGTATTCTTTTTAAATCAAGGAAGCAATCATGATTATGTTGGCATAAATTTCAAGAGTTTTCCAAATTAAGTCAAATCCTTAAAAGTTTCTAAAATATGGCTGGGAGAGCTTTGCAAGAAGAGAATATATCTGACTTTTGACCTTTAACTTGCTTTTCTTTAAAAAAAAGTATACTGCATTTACAAATATATTTGTACATTGGACTATCCTAGATTAATACAATTAGTCCTTTATTTATAAGTGTTCATTTAGTGACAGTTTGAAGTTACAACAGCACTTTCACTTATGACTGTCATAGCATCCCTAGGGTCACATGATCATAATTTGGGTGCTTGGTAAACAGCATGTATTTAAGATAGTTGAAGTGTCCCAGGATCATGCAATCATCATTTGTGACCTTCCCAGCTGGCTTCCAACAAGCAAAGTTAAAGGGGAAAATCTGATTTGCTTAACAACCACATGATTCACTTACAACTGCAGTGATTTGTTTACCAACTGTGGCAAAAGAGATTGTAAAATCAAGTGCCACTCATTGAACAACCACTTCATTTAGCAATGGAAATTCTGGTGCCAATTGTGGTTTTAAACCACAATTGAGTTCACAATTGTGAACTACCTGTACTTAGATATTTCACAAGTTCACAATTGAGAACTACCTGTACTTAGATATTTCACTTCCTAAATTACCACGAGAATAAAACTTCATTGGTCGATACATCTAACACAAGAAGCTAAAATATACTATTTTAGAAACTAAAATTTACCTTTATTTCTTAGTACAGTTAAAAAATGCTGGCCTATGACTCATGAGATATATGACTTGGGATAAGGACATGGAAAATAAAAGTGCTCCCACTTGATGTCTTTTATTTCTAAAGATCTTCATAGGAGTCCTTTCTAGTCAAGGTTTAGATGATGGTTAATCAGAGGCAGAGGTTACCTATGGCAACATTTCTTAAAGGCATCATCATATCTCTGGAAACATTTCTTGAGGAACAGTCATAAGTTCCTACTCTTCATTTTCAGATACCTTGTTCTGTGACCAAATACTACCCCTTGAGATTTTACTGTTTTTCCTGTTTTATGAGAAAGTTATTTGTTGTTTGATAGTAATAATATTATTAGAAATATACAGATAATTTCAGCCTACTCGACAGTGACTATATTTGTGGATCCAGTCAAGTTTCTATACCACATTTCTTTATATAGGCAGCTTTCTCTGTTATAGCATCTCTCTGCCTGTTCACCTATCCATGCAGACATACTGACAAAACCGTGTTACTTACTTTGCTGATAACCAACTCAGAATAAAAGTTAGTTTAAATTCTCATGAGAAAGTTATAGTAAAAGAAGAAGATGGTGGTGGGGAGGTGGTGTGTGCAACAGATACTCTATTGGTATTAGAAGTAAAGCTAACTAACATCACAGTGATTTTTGGGAAGGATAAACTTGAACAAGACAAGTTTAGAAATTGAGGTAATGCTTGGTAGCTAGTATGGACATAGCAACTGATTATTGAAATTGGGTTTAGTAAATGTCAAATTGGCTAATAAATATGAATTAGATTAATTCATTTGCAGGTTGGAAAATAGCCATAAATAACTTTTTGGGAACTATAGGAAAAACCATACTGAAGATGGATACTTTTTCATTTATTGCAGAAAAAAAGTGTTGCTGAAGTTGGTGGAAGATAAGAAGTTCAAAAGTTGACCTGCCAGAGAAGAATTAGCAGGAGAGAAGCAGCTAGTTTGATTCATGGATGTCAGCTAGTATAGCTGGTTCTTTCTTAAGTATGGAATGAGATAGTTCTAGCACTTTACGTTCTTTATTCTTGTGGAAATCTCAAAGTTCCTGTAAATAACTAATACCTACCTTAACAGTGCTGTTTAATTGTCTATAAAAACATTGTACATAAGTAAAAAGTGAAACTACTGTCTTGGTTTTCCATAATTTTCCTCCCAAGGAGCAAGTGTCATTGAATTCCATGGCTGCAGTCACCATCTGCAGTGTTCTTGGAGCCCAAGAAGGTAAAATCTGCCACTGCTTCCATTTCTTCCCCTTTTTTTGCCAGGAAGTGATGGAACTGGTTGCCATGATATTAATTTTTTTAATGTTGAGTTTCAAGTCAGCTTTGAACTCTCCTCTTTCATCCTCATCAAAAGGCTCTTCAGTTCCTCTTCAATTTCTGCCATTATAATGGGATTATCTGCATATCTGAGACTGTTGATATTTCTCCTGGCAATTTTAATTCTCCCCCAGTGAGGCACCACCTTGCTGTGGTTGCAGGGCTTGTGAAGATGAGAGCTATGCCAGAGGTTCAACCATACTGGAAAGATCTTATCAGAGGAGCCAGATGAAGAATGTCTCCTATCTATAAAAATATGAGAAATAAATTACAGAAATCCATACCGGCTCAGTCGTTGCCTGGGTTAAAAAGGTCTGCACTAGATGTTATTTGGGTTCCTGGACATCTAGTGAAAAATGGGCTACAGGACTCCACTGGAGAAGGAAATAGCAACCCACTCCAGTATCCCTACCAAGAAAACCCCATGGACAGCAACAAAAAGCGAAAAGATAGGACATCAGAATATGAGCCTCTCACATCAGAAGGAATTACAAGTAGTTCCAGAAAGAGTGGCTGAGCCAAAGCCAAAAGGAAGCTCAGTTGTGGATTTGACTGGAGATAAAAGGGAAGTCCAGTGCTGTAAAGAACAATAATGCATAGGAACCTGGAACGTAAATCTATGAATGAAGGTAAGCTGGATGTGGACAAACATGAGATGGTAAGATTGAATAAAGGCATCTTGGGAATCAGTGAATTAAAATGCACAGAAATGGGTGACCACGACTGTAGACAATAATCTCTTAGAAGAAATGGACTAGCCATCATAGTCAATAAAAGAGTGGAAAAAACAGTACTGGGATACAATCTCCAAAATAACAGAATGATCTCAGTTCAAATCCAAGGTAAACCCTTCAACATCACATTGTAATTTAAATGTAATCCAAGTCTATGCCCCAACCGCTGATGCCGAAGAGGCTGAAGTTGACCAGTACTATGAAGGCCTGCAACACCTTCTGGAGCTCACACCAAAAAAAGATGTCCTTTTCATCATGGGGTTGGAATGCTAGAGTAGGAAGCCAAAAGTAGGAAGTCAAAAGCCAAATGGGGCTGTGCAGGCAACAACTCATACCTGGACCTGCAGTTGGAAACTGATAGGAGCCCAACGCAAGGCTTGGGGCCACACATGATAGGGCAGTGTTTCTCAACCCTAGCAACTCTAATA
The DNA here is from genome assembly GCA_032468055.1 of Acrochordus granulatus. Lineage (NCBI taxonomy): Eukaryota > Metazoa > Chordata > Lepidosauria > Squamata > Acrochordidae > Acrochordus > Acrochordus granulatus. The sequence goes on along the minus strand of JANHZU010006558.1, from coordinate 45,993 downwards.
TGTATGGACTAATATGCTGGCTGGGAATTCTGGGAGATGCAGTCCATACATCTTGAGGTTGAGAAACACTGCTCTGGGGGATTAATATCAGCAACTAACTAGCCTGCTACATTCTGATCTAAGGATGGCTTCCAGATGTTTTTCATGGGGAGCTGCATGCAGTGCATATTACAAAAGTCCAGACGAGAGATAGGAAGGGCATGAGTTATTGCTCAGAAAAATGAGAGAGATGTCTCTTCTCCCTTCTAATCCCACGAAGAGACGATTGTGATGAGAGACTTGCCCCAAACAGAGCTCTGAGTCAGGCTGCCCCTGCGAAAGCATGTTTGATACTCACACCCAGCTTCCTAAAGACAACAGGCTGTTCCTTCCTCAGTGCCACGTCTTCCTCGGACGCTTTGTTTGCCAAAAGATAACAATCCCCACCAGTGGATTCATTGATCTTTCTGCCAAGACTGCCGGAGGCAACAATGAGGCCAGCAAAGGGACTAAAGAGACTCACATCACCTGTCAGAGGGAGGAAGACCACCAGGTGAGACCAGGGGCTGGGAAAGAGGAGAGGATGTCATCAGGGAGGACTTGTTTACTCTGCCGTTGGCCTGAGCAAACAGAATCGCACACAATGGCCTTGCCACACAGGAACTTAGTCACCATCCCAGGTGAAAGCAAGTAGCAGTAGAACGCTGATTAACAGGGAGGGGTCGATTGCTCTCTGGAGGAGAAGAAAGGGATACCTCCCTCCCTGCTACCATGTTTAAGTTGCAAAAATCGCCCAAAGCTATCACAGTATCAAAAGGTTTGGGTTTTCCCTGTCTCTGCACGGCAGCGGCATGATCATTTGGTCTTTGCAGTCCATCTTTGGTAGCCGTCCTGCTATCCCCCAGCCACTCCTTGTGTCAAAACCACAGTGATATCTGTGATACGTGATATGGCGTGGAGGGCCAAAGCAAGTAAACGGGGTAGAGCTTCATTGGCACAGCCAGGGCCACCGTCTTTACCTTTTAACACACACATGCACAAGCCCACAAACCTGGCCAACAGCCCTGGAGACTGGGACCAAACATGCTAAGGGAGCATTGCTGACGGTTACAAATTTAGCACTACAAATATTTGTCTGCCCTCAGAAGCTCTGCTGAGGATGCTCCTCTTTCTGTCAGCTTGTACTGCAAGGTTATGGTTAGAAAATGTTGAAGATTCTTGAGGGGCACGACTCCATGGAGGAAATAGTGTAAAGCCGACAAAAATATCTTCCGCGTCCCTACTTATCCACAAGAGAATTTGGTTTCAGCCTCTCCATCTAAAGTTGGAGCCCATCTCGGAACGATCCTCCTCGAAGTCCCTGAGTTACGAGGTGCACAAGATGTTTGTGTGAACGCTCTTCTTACACTGCAACTCACCCGCAGACTCCCAGACCTCTACCGAACTCCAAGGAAGCTCACTCTGGGAGGAATCTGTCCTGGGGGCTTCCTGTGCCCCAACGTTTGGTCGAGGAGAACATGGATTATCCTCTCCTAGAGACATAAGTTAGACTTTGAAGAAACAGGACAGGAGGCATGCCGACCCTTCGGGACTTGGTGTTGGAGAAGATTCCTCTCAGCCAAGAAAACGAACAAAGGGGTCATCAAACAAACCAAGCCAAAGTGCTTACTTAAGGCACAAATGATCCTAATTCGGACCCATTATGCACAGACCTACCCTCTGGGAAAGGCTCTGATGCTGAGAAAGATGGAAGGGAAGAGAAGAAGAGGATGACCAGCGGAGCGGATGGATGTGGGCACCTCTGGAAGATCTGAAAAACAAGTTAGAGACAGATGGTCATGGAGAACATCTAGACTCCAACCTGATGGCACAAATCAATCAATGAATATATATATATATATATCTCCATCCAGTCATTTCTGAATGCTGGCGCATTCCTGTGATGTGGCCAAGCCCAGGGATGCTTATGAAGGACCCTCAACTGAAATCCACCCGCTGGCGAGCTGGATGGGTGCTATCAGGGCCTGACGTTTGCGAAGGGGAAAAAGTCTGCCGGGCCAGGAAGCCGAAGGGGATCTCGGTGCCCTGATTAGGAAGGATCCGTATGTGCTCGGTGCTCTTCAGCCGAGGCGTGTCTCCTTCCATCTGGTTTTTTCCCGGGTGACTAATGGAAAAGCTCAGATTTCTGTTGTTAATAATGTCGTCAAGCCATATGTTCGGGAGGCCCGTCCGGCAGGTATCGTCGCAAAGAGACACCTGTGACTAGCCCAGCTGCAATGGGACCCGCTCGCGTCCGCGGGACAAATGTCTCCCTCGGCGCAAGAAGAAGGAAAGGTGGGCCAGGTGGACTGACCTGGTCTTCTCTCTCCCTTTCTCCAGACGACGATTGTACCTTGAAAGAGGAGAAGGAAAGAGGCGCCGTCAGGCTCGTGCAGCCCCAGTGGACCCTGTACTTCGAGATGTTGGGCCAAGATGTCGACAGACGGACCGATTTTGGTGCGAGGCTCAGTTCAGCCCAGCTGGCTGCCTGCCGGGGTCCTGCAGCCTTAACGTGCCACCCAGACTGGCCAACAGAGACACGTCTGCAGGTGCAAAGGGGTTTTCCCTTGCACATCTGCAGACTGGCTGGAGTCGGCCAAGGGCTTCTCAAAGGAGTCCCTGTCTCTCCCGGCTGCCCTTATAATGTCCCTTTCATGTCCCTTCGGCATCCAGGGGAGCCTCGGTTGGCATCGCAGGCAGTTACGAACGCCTCACGGGAGGGGCGGTTAGAGCAGCTCAGGGACACGGCGGCGATTTTTCAACTTGATTAGCGGATTTGGGGGGAGGCTCAGGTTGGCACACCTGCCCACAGTCTAGCCGGCAAAGTGCCACGTTGAGAGTCTGCACGCCAGCCCGCTTAAGATGGCAGACTTTCTCAGCCCTCTTGGGAAGCGGGCCGTGCTCGTTCTTCTGCTACAGATGGAGCCAACACCAGTTTCTTTCAGGGCCGTCGACCCAGATTTTTCTCCAGCTACAAAAACACGGGAAAAGTCGGAATGTCTGATCCAGCCAAGTGGAAATATTCCTGCCTTATTGCAGGTTGTCAGTCATTGTCGGCCGATGCCAGAAGGAAGCTCCCTCGCAGATAAGTTTCATAAACGGCACCAGCCGCTAAGGATGGCTGCCGAGCATCCACACAACATGTACGGGGTTGCAGATGGGGTGGGGGAGCTAACCTTTACGTGGAACAAGCAACCCCCCTCCAGATCCGACGTGCAGAGAGGAAGTCCACTGAACACTGCAAGCTGCTCTTCTCCCCTGCCCATCAACAGGGAAACTCCTGCCAAGGTGGTTGCTGGAAGAGAATAACGGACTATATTCACCGGGACTTCAGTTTTAAAAAGAATCTTTTTGGAGGAAAAGTTCTCAAGATCTCTCCCAAACTACCTTTCACTTTCTTATAGCCGTTTAATTAGTCTTCTCCTCCCCAAAATCTTCATGAAAAAGTCCATATCATTCCCATGAGATGCAACTTAAAGTTGAAGGTTTAGAGGATTTTACAATACGAGGTTGCAGTGAATCCCGATTTCTTGGCAGTTGGGCTGGTCAGATGTGAGGGAGGCCACAGTCCAGCATTTTGGGGGGCTCAGGGCTGAGAAGCACCAGGATAGTATTTCTACACACACAGACACAGGCACCTTGTTCCCGTTTCTTTCTTCAGTGGCGTTCACAATCCTGTCCGTCTGAGAAATTCTGATCCCTAACCTGTTCCGACAATCATGCTTGTGCATCTTTAAACTAGCGATGAAGAAATCTTCCATTCACGTTGCAGCCTTGTGGTAATTTCAGTTTTAAATGTTACTCACCCTCTTTCCAAATTAAGTTCCCTTTAGAAGAATGAATGCACAATAGATATATTTCGCAAATGTTTCTTCTTAAAATGCAAATATTTATAAGGTACTTTGCAAATTAATGCATTTTTGCAATCAATTTCCCCCTAAATAACTTATTTTTAGTCTTTCTTCCGTATGTATTTTTGTGTGTGTGCCTTGTTTCCTTCACTTTTATGACTGACAAATTTGTAGAGATGCAAGTATTGAAATGATACTCATCACTCAATCATTGATTTGGAAAATGTAAATTCAGCGTGTTCCCATTTAAGATGAACCCAATTAATTTTTCTCCATCTCTTCAACAAACCCTTTGATTCCTTTGTCAACGGTGAGGAGGAATTCTAAAAATTACAACCGAAGCACCTCTGGAGAGTGACAGATTGAGAAGGACGCACAACAGTTTATTCTCTCAAAATAAAAAAGCAGATTTGTTTAAAGAGGATTTTGAAACTAAGGCTTGTTACTGAAAGAATATTGGTTTAGGATCAAATTAGCTCCACAGAAAGATCACAGGAGAGAAAGGAAACACAAATTGCAAAGATAATTGTGTGACCTCCTGGAAGAGTAACAAGCATTTGTGGCACACTTCAAATGTTCCAAAATACACATATCAAAATAGCTGTTTAAATTTGCATAGTGATGAGCTTATCAGAAATCAGTGAAGCTCTTTGATGTTTTTTCAGTACTAGGGAAGTCTGAACCTGCTTATGTGGTTGCTACAATTCATGGGACAGCCCACGAACACCCCCAGAATACAGTTGGCACCAAACCTGGGCTAAGGCTAAGAAGGTGTCGTCTAAAAACGCTGTCACAAGACATGTTAAGCCTACAACCAATTATCACATGACTAGACACGATGGGCTCCTTCATACAATATGACAAAACAATGGCTAGATCCCAACTATTTTTGTCTCCCAGCAAGGACAAGTTCACACAGCGTGCTAAACCTTCAATACTGGTTCGCCAAATACTATTTTGTAGCATGACGTGCTGTGGCAAACAGTGGAGCCATGTTATGGCTAACCTGATGCCCACTTTCGCACAATGTTCTAAGACAATAGTTGAGTTCCCACATGAGGTTGAACCTCACCTTAACCTAGTCTGGAATCTTATGGGGACCAGGAACATCCATAGGGGGTCAAAGTGGCACTTCACAACTGAAGCCCCAGTCTCCTTTTTACAGACAATGTCTTGACCCTTTTTGACTTTCGCGTGCCTTCCCCATGCAAGAACCAGCCAAAAAGTACATCGGGGGCACCAAGAAGCGTGAACAGAGTCACAGGACAAACTGTGCCGTCAGCGACACGTTTCCTAATAGCCGCTTAATGCGGAAAGCCGCATTGGTCCCTTTGAACAAAATGAATGCTCAGAGTTAACCGACTTATGCAGCGTGTGATAGCATTGCATCCATTCCAAGAGGGATTTTAGGATATGGGAGGACTGCAAAACTGATGCATCGAACAAGTTTGGAGGAGGAACGTGATTTCCGAGCGGTTTTATTCCCTGTGTTTCTGACCGTTTCTGTACTTTCTAGCAGGTGGTGCTTCCTTTCCCTTCCGCGGGCTCGGCGGTGATCGGTGGCCTTCCGCTGATCAATGCAGTTGCCTCAAGACCGACCTTTGGGTCGAGAAAGACTGCTGCCCGGTTCTAAGCAGGTCATCCAGATGCCGCTGGCACGAGGTTTAAAGGGATCTCAGTACTGTGTCCCCGAGACTTTGCTCCCCCCATGTTGACTTGTCAGTGGCGCTCATGCGTGTCAAACTGGGACGTGGGCTCTGGAAGCCCCCGTTTAGGATTCCGAGCCTGCGGGTGATGGGACGGGTCAGGGAAGAGCGGCACTCCCGTTGAAAGGACGGGACCTCTCTCTTCCTTCTGCTATCGATTTGGAAGGGAGCTGTTCTTGAAAAAATCCCGAAAAAGATCCTTGTCCAGCCCACCGGCCTTTGGCCATCTCAGCACCTCTGGCGTAAGAACCCTCTGAGAGAGCATCTGCAGTTACTCATTTTCTGAACGGGTTCCCTCCGGCTCCTCTCAGAAACTGACTAAGAGGCCCCCTCCAGGAGTTGCGGGAGGTTTCACAACATGCCCAGAGTGAAAGCTTTTCTGATAAATCGCAGGTCATCCTAAGCAAATAAGGGCCTCTTTCTCATGGCAAACGGAAGGTGAAAACTCAGATTAAAATGAGCAAGGATTTTCGCCGTAGATGAGACACACCCAAGCCGGCACCACTCATACCCGAGTAGACACAACCCTGTGCAGAATGCTAGACCTGGAAGGAACTTCCGAGGTTCATGCTCGGCAACCCGGTATCAGCAGCACAGTGTCTGGGCTCTATGACCTCCAAGACTTGAAATGGAGGGCTGTCATTATTAGGAGGGCACCTCAGAGGATGGGCTTCCCGCGTCGGCTCAAGAAGCTCAACCTGCCTCGAGAGCTGCTGATGCGGTTCCGCAGAGGAAG
>JANHZU010006558.1:4587-14763 GCA_032468055.1 Acrochordus granulatus | reverse complement strand
ATAGCATGCAGATTCTGCTAGAATGTACCTTATATTTGAGGAACAGATCTTCAGAAACTCTATCAGCACTCAGTTCCTTCAGTTAAGAAATTATGGACTAAGGTTGCTTCACTAGAAAAGGGATTTCTGCCTTATGAGACTCTTGTAACCATCAGCCCTCAGAATTTATTCATAAAATGAAGCTAATGGTCTGTTTCAGCAGCAGGAGTGGATGGATTTTGTTAGATTTATATGCTACCTTTTCTTTGAGAGCACAAGGAAGCATGGGCTCTTCCCTTATTTTAGTTCAAGAACCATAATATTTGGAGAAAGATTGACTGACCTAACACTATCCAGTGAAGATCCATAGCTGAGAGTTGCCTTGAATCTAGCTGTCTCAGTCCTCAACCTTGATCCTATATTCTGGCTCTTGGATTTTGGAAGTTACTGTCTTATTCCTGAAGGAGGTTTCTATAACTTCTGCCTTGCCAAGTATGAGCTGTGTTTTGTTTTTTGAAATTACACCAACAGGAAATGGTTAATAATGTGGCCATATAGTCACTTTCTCTCAGACCTAGGAAGAAGGTCATAGCAAACCACTTTTGAAAACTGTAAGGACTTGTCCAGATAGTCTCCAAGAATCAGACATAATTAAATAAAAAAAAACTTCTGCTCTATTTTCAAATCTTTGCTGTTGGAAGATTTGCCACAAAATATGGCAAATCATTCTGCAGAAGATGATGATGCTGAATATATCCTTTCTTGCTAGAAAATAAAACCATGTGTATATTTAAGAGTAAGACTGGACTATGAAAACATGACAGATGTTGACAAATCCATTTATGATTGTTTTGGGGATACTAAATGAAACAATACTCCTTTTTTATATGCTTAGTTTTAATGCATTTACTATCAGTGCCAACCCAAATAATGAAGTTCTCGGTGCTTCAGACTAATTTTTTTTAAAAAACAAAACAAAACAGGTGGCATGCTTTTAATGTGTTTATTTAAACAGGGCTATTATTCTAGACTAGAGATTTGGAACCCGTGGTCTCCAGATAATTGAGAAGCTACAGCTTCTAGTAGCCATAACTACCATTCCCAAGGGTACTCAAGATTTCAAAAAACCTACCTTACAAATAGAAGAATAAAAATAACAACATAATAATATTCTAGAGATGTATCCTTCATATGCAAATATCAGCTGCTCAAAGACAGGTTTCATACAATTATGGTAAATAGACTGAAGAGATAGTTAAATACCATCAGTAAATCAAATGGACAAGGTAAAATGCCACTGGAATGCTTAAGATTTCTCACATCTTTTGTTTTAAACCAATAAAGAGAGCACACTGTTGCCTTGCAAACTGAATTTTCTGCCTTATGTTTATTTCAAGCAGAATTTCCATGTTTCTGATCTGATATAAAAGATATTTTTCATGAAAGAAAATTGTGTTTTTTTTCTTTTCCTCCCTGTTAATGTCTAGAGTTAAACAGTGCTGACTATGTTTTGATTCAAGACTTTAAAGAGACCCCTTGATTTAGTTTAATTAAGCTACAACCTTAAAAAGTCAATAAATGATACACTTTTAGCTTTTCCCTTCTGAGGATTTCACTATACTTTATAATCTCTAATGATCAAACTGTCAGCTTCTTTAAAAAATATTTCACTTTTTCTAAGTGAACAAATTATGTTCTCCTTAATCTAAAGGTACAGAACCTGCTGACTTCTGAAATATAATGTAATTGCTCTGATCTAAAAGTACTCCATGTCTTACAACTCCATGCCTTCCCATTCATTGAAATGAGAAAATAAATATTATCTCTAGCCTGTTTTTCTTAATATATTAACCAAAGCAGTCATATCTAAATATCACAAAGATGAAAAATTATCTAAGTCAATAAATCCCCCTCCATAGAAAAACGTATCGAAATAAATAAAATATGCCCAACTTTCTATGCAGCACTCAAATGTCAGCAAAAAGTTTGAAAGGAATCAGTTTGTTGGGATCTACATTCAGGATGGTAGGGTCAGTCTCAAACTGGAACCCACTACCAAAGGCAATCTTCCAGAAATAAAGTGGACTTATTAAGCGATGCTTCCCAAGGTAAAGATTGACTTTACTGATATAACTTTAAGGTGTTATATTCCTCTAAGGTTACCAAATTTGCCTGGCAAATTACACATATTTACTCTTTTGAAATTTATTTGTGTGTACTTGTAAATTTTATATATGGATTGGAGCAGGCCAAGACAACACTGTTTTTGTTTTTTTCATGTACCACTTAAACTTATTCAGAACTGATGATTAATGTTCCCTTTTCCACAGTAGACTGACTTATGGGGCACAGGACAGATGTCTTGCATAAACAAATCTAGCCCCCAATAGAGAAATCACTTCCAGTTCATCTAACAGCATATACATCTTCCACTATGATTCAGACATCATTTAGGATTAAATTCTGAGCTACATCTCTCTGTCTGGCTCTATGAGTTGCTGAATATGTCTGGACATGTTACCTGTTTTTCATAACCAAAACATGCATTTTCTCTGATCTATATACAGTCACATATTTACATATTACTTCCTTCTTTGATTGCTTCTTTTAGTTTTTCTCTGTGATTTTGTTGAATATTTTAGTTGGGGGATAGCAAATCTCAAACATTGTTAGATATGATCTTGAAAAATGCTTTCACCATTTCATTTGTCACCATTTCTGTTATTTGTATTAAGCAAGTGTTATCTTGGAAAAAACTAATGTCTGTAAGCAAGTTGATCAATATAGTAGTTCATTAAGCTCAGCCTTCAATATTTTAATACATGTTCATTAACTTCAGTTTAAACATATTCCTTTTTAATCAAAGGTTTAGCAGTTAAATTAAAAGACTGGGTCATGTCCCTCTGATGTGCTGATATAATGCAGTTCATTACTCTCCCAAATTACTTGGGTACCAATGCTGATCTACCAGCATTATATAGAAAAACAATGAAAGCACAATGTTAACATTAATGTTCTTATGGTATGGCAATATTATGTGTACTATATTCCTTAGATCTTCCATGTGTGCTGGAAGCAGAAATGGAAAATGTATTCAGTATACAATAATAAATTCAGTATTTCTTGCAGAACTAGAGAGCCATGTAAGAGATCAGCTTCTTATTTGTACGCTGGGATCCTGAACCAGAAATTATGGCTTGTTATTATATTCTTCCAAGGCTGCCTTTAGCCAGAAGACAATTCTGTGAATCTGATTAAGGTTGTTATATGATCCAGAACTTCTTCTTTGATAGAAAATAATATTTATGCTTAATGTTGATTGAATATCACAGTGAGTAATGAAGAAAACTAAAGATAAACATTTTTATGACATTCAGGTGGGGATAAAAGAGAAATGTTCTTTAAAAAGGTAAAGTTGCCCTGCCTATCATGAGTGACTCTAGGGTGTGGTGCTCATCTCCGTTTCCAAGCCGAAGAGCCAGCGTTTGCCTGAGGATGCTTCCATTGTCATATGGATGGCATGACTAGATGCCAAAGGCTCATGGACACTGTTACCTTTCCTGCCAAGTAGGTGGTAGCTATTTATCTACTTGAATTTGCATGCTTCCAAACTGCTAGGCTGGCAGGAGCTGAGGCAGAACAAGAGGAGCTCACCCTGCTGCATGGCAGCACTGGGTCTTTAACTCGGACCATTGACCTTCCAGCTGGCAAGACAAGCAACTTAACTGCTTGCGCCACCACGCCTCCTCAAAGTGTGCTATATACCAGCTCAAATTTAGGCAGCCATTCTACCCCATAAAAGGAGAACTGGGAGGGGGCAACAAGTATAGCTGAACCCAAATGAGTGTTTCTTCTGAGGGTAATTGTAGTATTTAAATATAAAATCTTGGTTTTTTTAACATGCTAGTTAATCATTTCAATCCCATTACTTCTCAAAAGTATCTACACTGTATTGTAGAATATTGAATAACTGTTTAATAGATCCTGGATATTTGTCTGTGAAAGTAAACATCTGATCATTCATATATTTCCAGAAATTCTATGCAAGTTCTCTTAGAAGAGATAGACTGGCACTTAGATATTTTCACTAGAGAAATAATCTTGATACATGTAATATGTAAAAAAAACCTTATGTTTTTTTAACAGAAAAGATAAGTTAAAAATCAAGATTATACTAAAACTCAAATGTAAAATAATGCCACCACCAAAATTCATAGAAGTCACACATCAACTGTAGAAAAATTTAGGCCCAACTGGCAGGTGAAAAACTTCATAAATGATTAAAATGTTAATAACAGCACAAATAAAACTAAACTGCAGAGCTATGCACCCTATCTATGATAAATTCCATTATATTTGTTAGGCCTTACTTCCAAGTAGAGACGTTTCTCAAGATCATATTGAGTGAGATTCCACAGTTGCACATTGTAATCCTCAGCAACATAATAGATATTATTTGAAGAAATAACATAGGAAAGGGACTTTTCCCTGCTAAATCTACCATCACGTTCTGTGCAATTTAATGAATGAATTTCACTGGAAAGTATTTACGCATTTCATTTGCAATTCACTTGACTTCTTGGCAGTCAAGTGTGCATCAGCTTCATTGTCCCAACTCCTGGCATGTAGCATTACTGTTTAAAAATTTATGATATCTCAATATAGTGACAATAAAATCAAGAAACATCCCTGATTTTGAAAGCCATTTTTATATGTTAAGATCACTAATACAATTCCTACTCTTTCCCTATTTTTAAATATATTCTGATATTCAATTGGTCTGAGAATTACCATTCTCTTACCATTCTGGGAAGAGACAGCAGGAAACATTATCTTATCTCAGTAGTCTTTTACAGTTACAGCCATAACAAATAGCGTTCTTTTCTATTTTCTTAATGCCATTTGCCTTAGTGCTATATTCAAAAGAAAGCTCCTAATGAGTGCAAAATTTGGGTCCCTCTGTTCCTCAAGAGGACATTTGATGCATATTGTGTTATTTTGTTGGAATGCTGATTTGATTTTCTGGAGTTTAAGCACTCTTAATGTAAATGGATGCACCATCCATTGAATTTATGTGAAGCATTGTTACTGGTTAACCGCAATAAAATGTTAATTTAGTCTTTGATAGAATGTATCAGCATGACATCTCACAGAACAGTTTTAATATGCTAATTCTAAAATTAAAAAAATGGGATTAATGTACAAATCAATATGAAAGCAACCAGATGCCTGACATGACACAACTGATCAAAGCTGCCCAAATTGTGCACAAATATATTAACAATGATAGATGCATATTTTCCTTCCCTTGCCAGAAATTGGGTGAAATTTAATTAGAAATTGGAGTTTATAACAATGAAAGCATAACAAATATGGGCTTTGTTCTTACTTTAACACATGTTATAGGGTTCTGCCAACAAGAACTTTAGAGCCTGCCCTTCAAATGAATTGTTATGGAGTCAGTTCCCATCCTAGTTTTAAAATGTTCTGAAGTTGGAAATGGACAAAAGAATATTCACAAGAAAATACTCTCTCAGTTGAAGCTAAGCCTTTCCCTCTCTACCTTGCTAAGCATGGCTGAAATGCTTTTGCAAAATTGCATGGTTGGCAATTCGCAATATGTTGACAGTTAAACAAAAGCAATGGCCTGTTCTGGCAGAGTATTTTGTTTCACCCCAGTATTCTATTTTGTAGTAATATGGAAACAATAACAGCAATGCAGCCAAGGTTTTGGCTTTTTAAAAATTTCTACCGTGTAAATGGAGCAGGCAAGAGACAAGTGATGGAAAGGAGACAGATAAAGTGTTGTTAAAAAAAATGGGACAAATTAGGCTGAAGGCTGCAGAAAAGTCAATTCTTCCAATGCATCCTTATGGGAGAGGCAGTTTAGCAGATTCTTGGAATATTGGTGATTCTTCCATTCATTCTAAGCTCCCCTTCCTCCTTCCACCTGGTCATGTGATCCAGAAGAGAGCTATTCCAGAAGCCCTGCTTTCTGTCTGTTCCTACCTTGTTAGGCCATTTGGAAAAGGCCAAATGGAACAGGCTCAGATGCCATGAATAAGCTTCCTCTTTTTTAAAATGCAAATACAGAGCTGTATAAAACATAATGAATGTTGTAGGTGATGAGATAAGCCAGCATCAGAAATAATAAGAAGCCTGAACGTGTTAATATGACATCATGATACAATATTAATATGACTGATATCTATAATTTACACGTCAATCGCTCAGAAGTTACATTAATTGTAAATTGGTATGATGAGTGAATTCATATATAGACCTCTGCATTTATTTTGAACATGTACATTTTCATTTGAGAGGAATAGTTTGGTACTATTCCTAATAATCTGGGTACAAAACAGATAATTTCCACTGTGTTTTTTTAAAATTAAAACCAACTATTTACATCAGGCATGTCCAACCTTGACAACTTTAAGATGTATGGACTTCAGCTCCCAGAATTCCTATGCTGGCTGAGGAATTCTGGTAGTTGAAGTCCACACATTTTAAAGTTGCCAAGGTCGGATATGCCTGATTTAAATGGACACACAGAACTGTACTGATAAGCTTTGCTTCCCAACATCATTTCTATTAGAATTTATTTCATTTCCTTGGCAAGGCAAATAGCAAATCTGAGAGCTTTGAGATGCCACAGATCTGTCCCTACTTATATCATGGATGGTGAAGTATTTTGGGCTTGTAAAAGTTTCATACAGTGGTGTCTCACAAGACGAGACTAATCTGTTCCGGAAGAACACCCTTAGTGCAAAATGCTCGTAAAGCAAAATGAGGTTTCCCATTGAAAACAATAGAAAATTGGACGATTGGTTCCACGCCCTCAAAAATATTCACCAAAAAATCATTTTCAACAGAATTTGATGAAGAAATGTTTGTCCCTAACATCTGAAACAAGCAACCATGATTAACACACGATATAAAGCAGAAATAGAGCAAACTAACTAGCACTTATGGATCTGCTTTGAGGCAGGTTCTGGCCTGGGCTGCTGCTTGCGGGCTCGGAGGATCCGCTGCCATCACTTTAAAAGAGCTTTTTACCTCAGCTTTTCCGGGCGTTGTGGGCAGTTTGGAAATGTTTCTTGCCTTGGAGAAGTGACAAGGGGGAATTTCTGCTTTATTTGAGGCAAGGACAAGGACAATTTCTGCTTTATTTTGTCTGTGTGCGCATGCACGCTTTGAGAATATCCCGGAGAGGAGAGGAGAGGAAGGAGCAGAGGGGGAGGGGAGAGGACTTCCTGGAGATTGAATCTGGAGTCTGAAGTTTCGGGAGTTCCATCTCTTGAATGCCTTTTACTCAATTTACGCAGTGAGAGAGGGGGGTCTGTTATGAGATTTCCCACATGAGCTCATCGCGCAGTACTCATTGTGATCAGGAATGTCAACCTGCTGCCATGCAGCGGCATAGGCAGAATGCACATGCACATGCTGCCGCCCGTATGGAAATGGAATAAACTGCATGTGGCAGAGTCGGAAGAACGTGCACACATGCTTGCTGCGTTGGCAGAAGTCTCATGCAGGGTTGCTGCCTGTGCAACAATGGAGTAAAGCATGCAGTAGAGTCAGCAGAACTCATAAGCACACTTGCCGCATCGGCAGAACTCTCTGCTGCCTGAATGAGAAATACAGAGCACGCTGACTGATGACACGCAAATTATCGCACAAAGTTTGCTTGTTGTGTGAGTCGCGGCTCGTCAGCAGAATAAATCTGATTAAATTTTTGCTCGTTCTGTGAGTTTCACGTCTTGTGAATTAGTCGTCTTGTGAGGTACCACTGTAATAGAATGATGGACAATCTATTTGATGCATTATACAGAAGAGCCACTTAGCTCCTTGGCTTGCACATTTAATTAATTGATGACGATTCTAACCATGTGAAAAAGTATGTGTAATGAAGCTGATGTGCCAAACTGACACAAAGTGGAAAAGCAAAAAGCAGGAAAAAAGAACTAAGAACTAGTTTGACCTTCTGGTAGACTTTCTGTTGTCCAGGATATAGTTTAATCAGCACCTAACTAGATCTGCTGGTAGAAAAAGGAATAGAATTGGGAGGGGGTGAAATGCCCAGTGCTGGGAATAGGTAGAGGTATCTTAGAAGCCTATCAAGACCCCAAATAGGAGGTGCAGTAAGACAGAAGCAGGAGAGAAGAAAGGAACAAGAAAAGTCATTGGGAACCAGCTTAGGAAACCATATTCTCCCTTTGCTGGAAGAAGGCTAACTTCTGAGTAAAGGCTAAAAGGAACAAAAGCATGATGCTTTTCTTTTTGTAGTGTGCTACAGATGCAAACATTAAGGAGTTCAGTTACTGTGGATAAGGAGAGGCTAGAAGTTTCACTTGATTTGGGAAAACTGGGAGCAAGGAAGCCAAGAAGGGAGTGATTGACAGGAGTCCTTCTACAGGATGGTGACCTTCCACAAAAGCTGTTTGAGGAATCCACTTGTCTGGGAAAAGAGGAGGCTTGTATTGTATATTTACTGTGCTTTTTGAAATATATTGGACTTTAGCACCCAGAGGGAACGAAAGGGAGGGAATTTCACCTCCTGAGTTCAATAACTTAGTATGATTTGAAGTCCCCATAACATAGTTGTTAGACTGTTTATGAGTCTAACTGTTTATACTGTTCCAGATGATACCTAGAACTATAAAAAGTTCACAACTGGAGATGGGATTTTTTTTCAGGAACTAATAGAGTTCCTGCTTGAGAAATTTTCTGGAAAATCAACTTTTGATCTTGGGATCAGTTGAACAGCTGTCCCTATGGTGCAGTCACAAAAACTTGGAGCTAAATATGCTCAGAACTGTGGAGGTGACACTGGATTTTAGGAAGAGTCCTCCTATTTCACCTTCTCTTACCATGTTCAGCAATATGGTATCAGCAGTATAGTACAATAATGACTCATGCTGTATTGTAATATGGCTCGCACATTCTTATCCTCTGATGATAGACTCAAGCACAGATCCAAAAGCTCAGGAGAACAAACTTACATTCCCAGTGCTTGACTTTTTGGCATCTACATGTGCTCCTGAGATATGAATCTTTGCATTCATTCATAGGCTCTGTAATCTCCCAAGACTTGAAATGTATGGCTAATATTAGTACCATTATTAAGAAGGCACAACAGAGGATGTACTTCCTGTGCCAGCTCAAGAACTCATGTGAACTTGACTCAAGAGCTGCTGATACAAAGGAATCACTGAGTCTGTCCTTTGTACTTCTGTCTGGTTTGGTGCGACAACCAAGCAGGACAGGTACAGACTCCAACAAAAAGTCAGGATTTCAGAGAGAATAATTGCAGCTGGCCTGCCCTCCATGGAGAACCTGCATATTGTGCAAGTCAAGAGAAAGGTGGAGAAGATATCTTCTCAGACTCCTCACATCATGAACATAAATTGTTTGAACCTCTTCCCTCTGTACAGTGCTACAGGGTATTGAACACCAAAATAACCAGACACAGGGACAGTTATTTTTACTTCATGCCATTATTCAGCTATATGACAGGACACAGTGATTAATATAGTGCAGACCTGGGCATTTTGAGGCCTGCAGGCCAAACACGGCCCACCATCCGGCTTTGAATGGCCTGAGAAATGTTGCTTAAAAAGTCAGAAAATAAAACCTTTTTTATGCGTAGATTAAAACCCAATGCTTTTACTGTTAATTCACGTAATGTGTACGTAGGCCTATGTCGAGCACGTAATCTGTAAATTAAGCCAATGAGTGCAGGTAAGTTGCGTGTGATTGACAACCTGTCATTTTCACCCATCTAAAATGTCCGCTCACGCCAAAAAAAGAAAGGTGGATACCGAAGACAGGGGTTTCCTAAAATATGGAACTACCAAATATTTATTTACTGAAGTCAGAGCTAGAACCGTATGTTTAGTTTGTGGAGAGCAGGTCGCCCTGTTTAAAGACTACAATTTGAGTCGGCATTACGAGAGGAAACACGCAAAAAAATATCGACACTTGACTGATGCCGACAGAGCGTGGGCAACGGATGATTTGCTTGTGAAGCTAACAAAACAACGGAGCTCTTTTACCAAGCTACATGCATCCAAAGATGCAGCGACCAGAACTAGCTTTATGATATCCCACAAAATCACTAAAAACAGCAAGCCATTCTCGGAGGGGGAGTTTGTCAAAGAGTGCTTGGTGGACTCCGCGGCGCTCATATGCCCA
>JANHZU010006556.1:354569-365796 GCA_032468055.1 Acrochordus granulatus | reverse complement strand
CTAGAGAGAGACCTTTTGGTCACTATGCTGGTATTTCCCAAGAGAACACAGGGTTCTCCATGGTGCCAACTCCATTCTGAATCTGGCCTGACCAAAAGAAGGAATAGCTGGCTTTGCTGAGAAGCCACTAAACACCTAATGGTACTAATGGTGTCCACCAAGTGCAAATGCAGAGCCCTGCTTGAAGATCCTCTACACTAGCATTATATTAAAATTAAGTTAAAAATCAGCGGAGATCCTGTCCTGCTTCTTTGTATTCTTTGTATTCCTCCTCTTTATCCTTAAGACTAGCTGGAAAACTGAGAAAAGAAGATAAGATACACACACACCCAAACCAGGGGCAGGATAAGGGGAGGGAGGGAAACTGAAAGGGAGAAACTAAATATGAAGCCCCTAAGATTGTGCATGATTATATAGGAGACCTTACTCCAGCTTCCTTCAACCTAGCAGTGTTGTTGAATGCTTATTTTGAAAATCCTTGGAAATGTGCAGCCAAATAAATAAAATATTGCCATGCTGGCCAGAAAGCTCATATTCAATATTAAGAGAAAAGACATCCAACTAACTACAGAGAAATAGAAAAACAACAACAAAACTCAGAGATTAACCATTGAAACAAAGAACATATTAGAGTACAAGGAAATATTCTAGTCCAAAATTGATATAACCTTGAAAGGGAAAGACTTGTTTGGCCATGAAATCCCCATGATGGCCTTCAAACATTTGGTTCAGCCTTAGCAGAATGCTTCATGTCCAAAATGTTACATAACATTTCACATTCACATTTCAGAATGTGTCCAGTTATAATTGCCATCCTCTTACACATGCCATGCTAATGCTGTTGTCTGTTCCACCAGATAAAGAATTGCTACAAGCATTAGAATGACACCATAGTCTTCTCCTCCAGCTCTTCATCCTGAAAAGCTTAACCTCCCATGTTTATATATCACTCCTGGACAGTCAAAGGAGTAAGTATGGATTATGGACATCATATCAAAACCAGTGAATCAGATTAGATGTAGATCAGGGGTGTCCAACCTTGGCAAACATGGCTGAGGAATTCTGGGAGTTGAAGTCCACACATCGTAAAGTTGCCAAGGTTGGGAACCCCTGATGTAGAGAAAAACTTTGCCTAAGACTATTTGGCTAAAAGAGGCTGAAGCATTTTTTAATTCCAAAGCAAGAAGATTATATTTGGAAGTAACTCAGGTATATACCTCCCTAATTCCTTAGAGAAGCAGAAGGAGGTTCAGCCCAAGATTTACAAGATTCTGATATTACAGTACAGGTGATCCTTGTTTAACAACTACTTGTTCAGCAACAATCTGAATTTACAATGGGGCTGAATGAGTGGTAGTTACAACCAGATCTCCTGCTTACATTCATTGCAGCATCCTGCAGTCAATGATAGCCATTTGCAACCTTCCCTGCCAGTTTCCCACAAACAAAGTCAATGGGGCAGTCAGCAGGAAATCAGAAGATGTGAGGTCCTTGAAGAATGACCCACAATAATGGCAACTGGGACTGCTGGAACTGCTATTGTTAAGTAATTGTATGGTTTTTCAACTTACACCTGTGTTGCTAAATGACAAAATTTCTGGTCCCAATTAGTATTATTAAATGAGGACTACCTGTATAGCCAAACTCAATAAAAGTTGCTTTAGCCTTATGTAGCGTTGATTTCCTGATCTGGTGTATCTGATGGGCCTGACAGTACATTTCCTAATTTCCTGGTATTAAAGTCCTCATTAACTTCCCTCCTGTGACAAAAGACATTTGGCTGTTGAGCCCTTTTCTTTAAAGCCCTGAATTCTGTTCTATTAAAACTGCTAATATTTTAATTGTGCCAGCAGGGAGTCACTCTAAGCAGCATGTACCTAAAGCATGTAAAAACTTCTTCCAATATTTATCTCAGAAGCATTTAAGAACTGAATTTCTTAAAAAAACTATTAAGAGACACTGGAAAGGATCCATTTTTTTAATCTGAAGATCGCTGTTGTATCAGGTATTGTTCTGTGCAACAGTCATTCTGACTGCTGAGGTAAAACGAAATGCAGATAACTACAAGGAAGGTAATCCTTCCTTTTCAATAGACACACTGAAGTGAAGCAAGTGGAGCAGAAGCATTTCATAATCAGCTGGCCCCATGAATCTCAGAAGGCTTTCTTTCATTTTCTCTCCTGCTTTAAATTCATAGCTGATCAAAGATGCAGATTCCTTAATATTATGTTCTAAGGGTGAGCCAAGGTGATTTTTTCTCTCTCTAAGGTTTTAAATAAATGATACTGAAAAAGGAGAAAGACATCAATTTTTATGTTTTAAAGAAATGAAAAGTACTGTAATCTCTCTGAAAAGCAGACTCTTTGCCATTATGATTAATCAGAAGTTCATTAAATGCAAGGACTTAATGATGAAGAAACTGTAATATGGCTATGCAAGCTTGGATTCAGACATTCAGTTCAAACAAAATAAAATTAAATCTCAAAATCAAACAGTTTAGATCCCAGCAAGAGTTTGAACACTTTTTAGACACTATTCTCAAGATTCAACTAGATTTACTAAATGTAATAACCAATTTGAATCAAAGCAATCTGATCTAAATACAGTTCAAATATGAGGAGGAATGTCCACACACTGTTGTATGGTTTTCTTGACTGTAGTCTAGAAAACTGCTTTTTTATTTATTGATTCCCCCCCCCCTTTGGCTAATTGGCAGACAAATTGATTGACTGATTGATTGATTACAGTAAGTACCATGAAGTCAATATTGATTCTACAGTGTCATGTAGATAGATCTTCTGGAGGATCTTTCCCAAACCTGATTCTTTCGGTCTTCCAAGGTATACCCACTGCCATTATAATTGAGTCTGTCCACCATCAAGTGGTCATCCTCTTCTTCTCTTTCTTTCCGAGCATTATAGACCTCTACACCTTTCCAGAGAGCTTTGCATAATGTGTCCAAAGTATGACAATTTGAGCCGGGTCATTTGTATCTCAAGTAAGAACTTTGGGTTGATTTTTTTTTGATGATCTACATGTTTGTTTTCTTGGCTAGACAAACAGATATTACTTATTATAATAGGATATTCCAAATGACTCACATAAGACTGTACTCTTATGCTCCTTTGCATTATCACTGTCCTTAGTTTCCTTAATGTTGGAACTCACTATACATGGGAAGGGGGTAAATAATTCCCCAAAGGAGTGTGTACTCTTTAACTTAAACAGAAATTTAATAAATATTTACCACTTATAATTGATGTGCTCATGAAAGTCTTGAGGAATTTTAAACAGGCTAGGATATAATAGCAACCAACAGAATTGAGATAGAGTGAAACTATTACAGCTGAGCACAGTGAAACAGAGGTTTTAAATTGATGCTGTATATTATTCATTTTGACAACTGCAAACTTGCGCAAAAGATAGCAGGGAGTCAGGAAGCATCAACTACAGAAGGTAATACTAATTTATTACTAATACAAAAACTGATCTGAAGTTAACCACATATTGCGTAGCCAGAATAAAAATGTAGTATTGCACCCCCCACCTAAGTACATAACTGCAGCCTCCTTAATTAAATATGTGCTGTATTAAGTTATTGCAGGTGTACTGCATTTGCTTTCTAACAGCAATCATGCCACAGGCTGATTTCTTATCTATTTTTAATATGTAACTCAGTACTAGGTTAGCTTCTGAGGTCCACATTCTGACTTGCAGCAACAGAGCAGCCCCATGAGAAATAAGACATTTCTCTTGCTAGACTAGAGATAAGCTCTTGGGTTGGGCTGGGAGAAATACTTAAAATTTTGAGCACTTGGAAATCTCAGGCAATGTGCAATGGCTGTCGTGTTAGGTGTGCTATTTAGCCCTAACATGCTCATTTCCCAAAAAATCAGTTTTATCAAGCATCACAAGAATTTCCAGCCATCTTAGCTTGCATTTATTGTCTTTTCCAAGCAATCAGGTGTATTTCCAGAATAAATGCTAAATCGCTGCCGTACTCCTATGGAGTATGATGGGCCCAGGAACATTCTTGTAAATGACAATTATACCTGAAGCTGACATTTTGGTTTGCTGCATGCCTGTTTCTCTTTTATCTGAATGAATAGAATCAAGAAAAAAGAAACCATGCTGGAGAGGCAGGGATCTTGGTAGGCACCAAATGAAGTGTTAATTGGCACATTAGTGCTGATAATTTTAATTTGGACTGATTTGATTGGTGGAGCGCTTTTTCAAATTCAGAATGATTAAAACCATTTAGCTGCCTGAAGGAAGGAACAAGATGACACTCAACTACCAGATCTGGGTACTCACTGTTCCAGAGGTTGAATCCCACTTCAAGATTTAAGAAGAAATATTGTGGTGCTTCCATGTAACCACTACATGGCGGCAGAGAGACACAGAAAAATCAGCTGCTTTGCTGCCATCCTTTGGTCATCTGAATTTTTGTATTTCTTATTAAAGAAATGGGAATTCTGTTGGAAAATATAACCATAATTAAGCACCCTATGCACTGAATAAAGAATTACAATCTCCAACAACTTTGATGAAAACTGAAACTGGACAGTGATGGGAAATAGGAACTCAGTGTTAATGTATCACATTTCCAAGAACGTTTAATAAACAAACAAGTCCCTTCATAAGCGACAGCATTTCCTTGCTATAAAACATATCTTGTAATATCGTCCTGACATAAGTGCTCACTAACAATAATCAGCACTTTGTGTCTATTTATGCAGATATACTCATCTTGTTTATTCTCTTTTTTTAATCAATACATCCTTTAATTGAGCAATCCAGCCAATGGATCTGCAAATATTAGAAGCTGGTCTTCAGTAATTCTCACAGTTTATTCAGATAAGCATATGCCTTTAATTTTAAAAGGGAAAATGTTCCAGCAAAAGATTAATAAAATCCAAAGATAAAGGGCAGCTGGTCTAACTTCTATTTTTGCTTTCTAAGAGTGAGTTGTGTGAGACTTCAAGCTACCACTAAGGGGAGCCCTCTCTGCAGATAATCTCACATGTTGATTGAAAGCTTACCTACAAAATATAATGTGACATTTTGATTTTTCTCAAATGTTTAATCAGAAAGCAACCAGAGATAAGCAGTTTAAAATTAATTCTGAATTACAATTCTAAGTCTCTATCTTTTAATATTTTTGATTAGGTTGATGGAGAAATATATATAGGTCTATATAGCAAAAGCTTGGACAAGTTTAAAACAAAGTAAAACAAAAAGCAAATTGGAGTGTCACTAGAGTACTGAAAATAAATACTATAGATTTCTTCATAAATAATTTCTTTAGTAACATAAAGAAGACTTTATAACATAAAATAAACTTTTAGTAAAGATTAATTAATCTGCTTTTCTTTTTATGCAAGGCTTGTAGGTTTGTAGTCTTATAAATTGAACATTTATGTAATTGATAGCTGGGTAAATAACAGTGCAAGCCTCATTAAAAGAGATTCTTTTTTTGGATCTCCTTATCCTGAATTTATAAATATTGAAAAATATTTTGGTAATTAATAGCTGTGGCAAATAAAAAAGATAAGCCTCATTAGAAATAGGAATAATTTTGAGAATAGGGTGGGACCCATAATTAACCCCTTTCTTACTTATTGCTAGAGGAGTTCCCAATCTGGATCTATAATGATACACCGGATAAGTTCCAAAACCATTAAAGTTTAATCCTTTCTGCTGCTAGAGTAGGAAAGGAGGGCACTTATTTTACAGTGATCCCCAGAGTCTTTTAGAATAAACCAGTGCATCACGCAGGACATTCATTGCCCTGACTAGGCAAATGTGTCTTCCAAACCATGTGATTAGAAGCCTGGCAGCAGCATCATGTTTATTAGGATGGAAAAGCTTGGAAAAGAACTGGAATGGAATTGTTCAGTCTCCTTACTAGGTATCATGGCGGCATGGAAAAGAAACACAAAGCATTTTTAATGAGGGATCCTGATATAACTGGCAGCATTGGTTGACAAGTCGCACTCTGCATCACCAACACAGCTCCAGGTAGAGCTTGAGAAGCCATGGGAGGTGGACTAGGAAGACAGATTCTGTTTCTTTCATCTTCCCCTCTTTGCAAGGAAGCAGAGGCAATGAAAAGAAAGAAAGTTCCTTGTAGTGCTCTGTTACAGAGAAGTAACATGGCCCTATTTGCAAACATGGTCCACCTTTTAATAACATCACTAAAAACATCAAATCATTCTTGAAGTTCCCTGATTCACTTTCAGTAACTTTATAAAGATATTCAGCTCATTCATTTACTAATGTAGTCCAGATTGGTCTGCTTTGATTACTTTTTTGGTTTATTTATTAATCACATTTGTAGACTGCCTATTTAGAGCAACAATGGACAACTTACATTAAAAATATATGAAGTCAAAATAACAATCAACACTATAAAAAGTAAAGATTGCCAAATAAGAAGACAACAATACAAATAATAAGAAAACCATTCCATAATGAGCCTACATTGTACTTTAACCTAACATTTGGAGAAAGAGCCAGATCTTTAAGGCACACCTAAAAGAAAGCAAGGTCAGGAGTGTCCAGATCACTGATGAGTTGTTATTCCAGAGGGCAGTTGCTACCAACAGGGAAGACATACCATCAGATGGCATTGTTTTCATAGATGGGACCAGAAGCATGCTGACCCTATCAAATCTTAGAGAACAGGCAGATACCACAGGGAAAGGTCATCTATTCAATAACAAGGCACTGTGTCATGGAGAGCTTTATAGGTGCCATCCAGCATCTTGAATTGCACATAGAAATCTACTAGTACTCAGTGCAGCTTATGTGGCAGAGGTGTTTATATGAGCATGTCATGGCATACCCATAATTGTTTTTGCCACTGCATTCTATACCAACAGAAGCTTCTGAGTGGTCTTTAAAGACAGCCCCATGTAGAATATATTGCAATAATCAAGATAAGGGATGGATAGTTCATGAATGAGTATGGCCAGACAATTATGTTGGCATGCTTAGGAAAGTATTTGTAAGTTCGTACTGCCTTTGAATCTGCTTTTTTTAAAACAAAAGTGAAAAAAATAAATTTCTATGTTTATTGTTTACTAGGATTAATAATTTGATTGTTTATGGTTTTATTTAATTGTTTTACTGAAGACTGGGGATGTCTTTCATTCTTTGGTATGCTGCTCCAGTCCTTCAGAAAATCAGGAGGAAAGAGTGGAGGATAATAATAGAAATGCAATTGATACTGGTATGTCTAACAGATAGAAAGAGAGCCTGGGTTATATTGTTGCACCATAGCTGTTATTATCCCTGATTGTGAATCATGTGAAGGTCAGTGTTGGATTTCAGTGTAATCTAGGGAGTGATAGGATCTGGACCTGGTATAAAATTAAAATATACTAATCCTGAGTAATCTTCTACCTATCTTACCAAAGGCCAATCTCATTCAAATATTTCAGTACATCCCTACATAGTAGCTTTCCCTATATTGGCCCCCTTTCAGATTCATTGATATACAATTCCCATCATCCTTATTTAGCATGGGCATTGAATGTGCTGATTAAGGATGAAGATAACTGCCATCTAACACATCTGAACAGCACGAGGTTGGTGTTTATACCATTATACCACAAATTCATTTCTACAGCAAGATTTATTTAGCCAAAATGGCATCATTCACAACTGGTATCAGAAGGTCTGGGATCCCTCTAGGTTTTTTTTATTGATATGTTGCTTCAGTCATTTAACCAATTGTAAGTGGCATACACTCCAATGAGAATTAAAATATAATAACATTATATCCCCCCTCAAAGAAACAGCGTAATAATGAACCGAAGGAATCTTTTGTAAGATTTACCAATTTATTCCTTCAAAAATAATAAAAACTCAGAGGGGAAAAAAGTAGAAGAAAGAGAAGAGGAGAGAGAGGTGTGTCTTGGAAGACGCTGAGACTGACTGGCTGTTTCCACAGACAGGAACATTTTTCACTGCAATATTTGGATGGTACATTGAACAACAATTAATAATTCACAACACTCTCTGAATATTTTCCCAGAAATAATGCAAATTTTTCTTTTATGCAGAGGGTGCTTTTAATTGCAGACTGATTGTGCTTGCCTAATCCTCACATTGGCCAGCTTGCCTTGTCCAGAGATCTCTGGACTGAAGGTGGCTGGAAAGAGTGCCCATGCTTTATGCCATAAAGGCAATGCAAGATCTTAAAACTAAAGTTGCATTTAAAACAAACTGTGTTTTATTGATGAGTAGATTAAATAAATGAGCAATTTTCCTTTTAGTCACCATCTGCTCAGGAAATTGTAAGTCTTTCTATTTTTATTTCTGCATTCCTCAAGTCAGAATGAAACTACTGGAAAAGCAACAGCATATCCAGCATATATTATGAAGCTTATAGATTCTCATGCTAAATGCTAATGCGAGATGTAAGAATTTCTTTACACAGTATTGCTTATTCATTCCTCTATCTCGTCTTTCAATGCCTAAACTCGCCCTCCATTACTGGTACCCAGTCATTTATTTATCTTAGCAGGAGGGCAGAAGCAGAAGCCCTGCAGATCTGGCTCAACTACAACTCCCAGCAGACCCATCCAGCAGGATCATGGTGTAAGGATGTCCTGTAAGGATTTCAGCAATATCTGGTGGATCATGGATTCCACACCCCTGGTGCTTGGCCCTCTGTTTTCCACTTTTTCCTTCCAGCTTGAATTAATATACATTCATACAACAATTTTCACAACAGTACCTAGGATCCAATCTAAACCCCAACAACTTATTTTGCCAGAAATGGCTAGGCTAGTAAATATTATGATAAATATTATGACTGACAGACCAAAATATAGTCTTCTCCCTACCATTCTTTAGACTGAAATCCAACAGCAGAATGCAATATGCTCCTTGCTTTTAAAAACCTAAATGACTTGGACCTCATGTACCTGAAGGTCCACACATTTCCCTAGTAGTCTGTGTGTGGTTATCAATATGTTCTGCTGGAATCAGAAAGAAAGGGGAATTTTTTAGATGTGAAATTCCATTTACTGAGACTTCTACATCTTTGAGAGACTTATCTAGAGAGCCAGTGTGTGCGTGCTAGTCTAGAACTAGGGAGAGTCGGTTTCATATCAAAGTTTCAGCATGGAAATTGACTGAGTCAAATAATATTGAAGGAAGATCCTCATATAAGCTGCTAAGACTTAAAAGTATACTATACACTTGGGTAAAATATGGGTAACATATCAGTTCTCAAAGACTAAATATCACTGTCAGCAATATTGTCAGATTGGAGACTTTATAATCCAAGAAGATTGTCTGTCAAATAATGGTATCAAAGAGGAGAGTGTATTCAACAAATATGCAAGTATTAAGAGAACATCTGGAGAACATTCCTCATCAAAAGCAGCAAAAGAGAATTTAGAGAGGAAATCCATTTCAGTATCTGTGATAAATGTGCCATATGTACAGTGAATGTGTTAGCTCTGGATGTGGTCTATGCTGTGATTATAACTCCTTGTGTTCTGGATCCTCTGAGAGAAACAAGTCCATAAATCCTATGGGATCTCCTACAAGGAATTCTGGAACTGCAACCACATACTATAATATTTAGGTATTTTTTTAAAAATGTACATATTCCTGATTGGTCATGATGTCCAGATCTGCTGGGAAATACAGTTCAGCAACCCTTATGGGGCCATGATTTTCCCATTTCCCTTATTAAGGAAATTTCATTCAACTCAGCACAACAATACTAGTCGCCATTTTAATATGGATTTCAGTTTCACAACTGAACTAATAATCAGTGGTTAGAACTTTTTCTAACCACTTTTTGGCCTTTTAAAAAATAAAGGCTGGTATGATAGGTGAATAAGATGGAGGGACCTAAAGAGAAAATAGCACAAAAAAGCTTTGGTAGGGGCAAATATGGGAGCCATGGCAAAGTGTATTGTCCAAAATGTCCTGGGTCAGATTTCTGGAATGTACTGTATGTTGAACATAAGTATTTATGTTATTGGAAGAGAAGAAGCATGAGAGGGAAGCACTCTGGCAGACTTTCTAGCCAATTTCTCCTACTCATTGTGTCTTCCTTTTCTTATAATAAATGCATTCATGATTCCACTGTCTATTTTGTGCTGTTTATCAGAAACACAGACCTTGAATAACGTCATCATCATATTGCGGCTTGCCATCATTCTCATGCTTGTTTTATGCTGAAGAGCTTTTTCTACACATTTTTGTATCCCTGCAGATTCAAACCTGTCTGCAGTATTTCCTTTATATTACAGATTAAACCAAAAAGAATCAGGAATTGTATTTGTGAGGCTGGGCATAGCTTTTAGGTTAATGGATTGTGTTCTTTTTCCCCTGCATCACAAACTCCCTCCCGTTCCATCTTGACTCCCTGCCTTTCGCATTCTCTAATTGCTTTCCCTCCTCTTAACATCAGATGCTTTCCTATCTCAAAATAACAAGAGGATATCTGTTTGTTTGGAGCAGGGTAATCCATGCATTCAGGCTGGGTATTTTATGCTAGCAATGGCCAGCTCAAGGAAATCAACAGATGGAGAAATTAAATAAACCGTGTCCCCAATCTTGGTACTTATCCACATCTAAATAAGGAGGTTCAACAGGTAGTCCTCAGTTTATGGTGGCAATTTGGATTGGAATTACCATTTCTAAATGACACAGTCATAAAGCACAAAAGCATGTGACCCTCTGCTTAGATCCAATTCTGGTTGTTCTGTTTGCCATCATTAAGCAAATCATTGTGGGTTGTAAAACACAAATGTCACATGACCTCAGGGACACTGCAATGGCTGGAATTTAGCACTGTCACAAATTTGAATGGTCCCTGAAAGAGGGATCTTAAATGAGGTCCACTTGTACCTCATAATGGGGTCAAGTGTACCATTAGCTATAGAAAGACACTGGGCTAGTCTTTGATTCTCTAATCAATTCACCTCAGCAGTATCATAAATGTGAGGGGAAAGATGCCCATATAAATTATGCTCCTGAGGAAAGATGGGACATAAATCTAGCAATGAAGCCAGTTCAACAAAGCAGAGATGGGCGGAAAAGCAGAAAGAAGTGGGTCACAATAGCTGAAACTCAGAATTTCAGCAGCATCCTGTCAACAACATGCCAGTTATGGACATCCTTCTTCCCTCTATTTCTAACATTTCAGCTGCCAACACCATTACTTTGATCGCACTCCATGCTCAAGGGGGAGATA